>JAGDQP010015197.1:0-43333 GCA_022664845.1 Lepisma saccharinum | reverse complement strand
ACGTTTTCTGACGTGAAGAACTTGGCTCATGCACTGCCGTGCATGTTGATAACAAACTATCAAACCATAAGGTTTTGAATAGAGGTGTACCACAGGGTTCCATTATTGGTCCACTACTATTTGTACTTTACATGAATGATCTTCCTAATGCGACCTCGGTCCAGCCGGTATTGTACGCGGACGATACTACACTCATTACGAGACATGATAATTTTGACACTTCGGTTGCATCTAAACAAATAGTTAAACGAAATAATGATTTGGTGTAATGACAATGAAATGACAATCTTGGTAAGACTGAAAATATTTATTTCTCTTTGACGAAAGATATAATTGCAAATAATAAATTCAAAATAAAATTATGAGGTATGTTTTTGGATTGTATCTTAACATGGTCATTCCATATTGATCATCTCATTAGTAAAGTGTCGAAGTGTTTATCAATTACGGAAATTGCGTTATTGTTTTACTATGATTTTTGTTTGACTTATCATGCCTTATTCCATAGTCATATAAACTACGGTATATTATTTTGGGGTTCCTCTGCTGGTTGGAAACGTGTATTTAAGTAGCAAAAGAAGACTATCAAAGTTATATTAAGGTTGCCTAGTTGGAGATCTTGCAGAGGTTGTTTTAAGAAATTATAAATTCTAACAGTATCATATACTTTTATATCTAATTCTATAATATATGTAAAGACTCATCAGGACAAATTTTTGACTGGTACGGATGTACATTCCTATAGTACTACAAGTAACACCAATATAATTACCTTTAAAAATAGACTAATGAAATCCAAAAACTCTTATAAGAAGTAGGGTATACAATTTTATAATTTATTACCAGTTACAATTAAGAACCTTCACATGAAAAATTTTAAACAAGAAATTAAGAAGTTACTGATTAACTGTGAAGGCTATTCATTGCAAGAGATTGAAGATTATATATCCAGGATAAATTTGTCTTAATTGTGTGACTGTTTATATTGTTATTCTTATGCTATCCATACTGTTAACTTTTATTTTCCTTCCTCTTTGACTATGTCCATACAGCTTTCTCTGCCGTCTCATGATGTGTATTTTAAATAAATTTAAAAAAAACACTGAACTGTTGAACAAGACTATATTATTCGTAAAAAATAAATTACACGTAACGTTTCGACCTTCTAGTAAAGATCCTCATCAGACGACATACACAGAGTCAGTGTATGTCACAGCTCAGTGTATGTCTGATGAGGATCTTTGCTAGAAGGTCGAAACGTTACGTGTAATTTATTTTTTACGAATAATATAGTCTTGTTCAGCAGTTCATTGTTTTTTATCTTAATTGCAAGATGTGCAACTATGTTTTGTTGTCAGTAAATAAATGAAAATAAAATAAAAATATATTTTGTTTGTACTCAATCCCTTTTTAGCCGACCTGCAATAAGATATAAAGGCGACACGAAAGGACGCTTTAATTTTTCTTTGAAAGTGTGATCCTGTCCTTTTTCATTGAAAATACTCGTTTGAAGGACTTCTATAAATAGCGCAATAAACCGGAAGAGTGGGTGAAACAAGATATGAGAAATATATTTATAGGTATTATTGTCGGCATACGTCCTAATTAGGATATTCTGGAATTTTGCTTTTAAGCTTTATAACGGAACCTCAAATATATGCCTGTCTGAAGCGGTTTAGGGACTCAGATAAGGATTTATTACTAACGTGACTATCTTACGGTATTTTGATTGTTAAACCTTAAATGAATCTTTTGCTTTAAAACTATTTTCTTCTTACTTCTGCGACAGATAATTCTAAAGAATGAAAAATAGCAAATATGCGGTTTATTACAAGCCAGGTCAGAAACAAGTAATTAGCGGTGAACGCGAATAGAAGGAATGATTTTATGACCAAGGCACTAAATTGAGAATCTTAGATTTATGGTGCTATTTACAGGGAACGATTTTTGGCAGATCACTTGAAGAAATAAAAGAATGGAGATGGGTTTATTACTTTGAAGAAGAAGTAGTTGAACCTTTTCAGTAATACCATTGCTTAAAGATGGCGTGGGGGGGTTTCGAACAATTTTAAACTAGGAAAGACTTCGAGAAAGATTTTTTAGGTCACTGAAGAAAAAGGATGTTCTAGACAATTTACATTTGTATAAATATTTACAAGTGAGGCCTGCGGATTTATTCTTTATTCAGCTTCATTTTGGAACTGTGTAGACGAATTCTTCCTGTGTAATTTAGTACTGTGCTCTGCAAATTGAATGTACGGTTATATTATTAAAGAAGAAGTAAGTAATCTTACTTATTTTCTAATCATTCTTTTATATTTTATTAGATCTTGAACTGGCAACTTTTGACATAGGTATTATTGGAAATCAGAAATGTTTGTTTCAAGCGGGATTCGAAAATGGGATTCCTTCTTTCATTTTAATTTTTAATATCTTACAATTAATTTTGTTTATGTTTATCGGAATGGTCACATGCAGGATTCGAACCCAGCACATTTGGGTCAATGGACCTTTGCAACTGTTAACATTTTGAATGTGACCTATAGAACTGATGCTTGAATGAGGTAGGGGAGAGAATCCTAATGCACTTTTTGATTCGTAATAACTTAGATTATGTCTTGTTCTAGAGTCACACCCTTTACTAAAATATGTCAGCGCCGGGAATTGAACTCAGAACTTCTCTGTTTACAGTTTCTTAATGCAGACTTGGGGAATGCTTGCTAAATTATTTAAATAATATAATTATGATGGATATTCTACAGCAAGGCAGCTTTTGATTTGAAGGTCTAGGTGAACGAATGGGGATATGCCAGTGCCTTGTATTAGTTGAAGATATTGTCCTAAGATTGGGACACAAAGATTAGCGTTGATAGTTGTGTTGTTTCGCTGTTTGGAATTAAATATAGCTTGAGCCGGGGACATATATTTTTAACTTATGCTATGAATTGAGGTGTGGTCGATCTTGGATTTTTTAAATATGATTGACATTAGACTGGATGTAATAAGATTTAAGTGACAGTGCTGTGAAATATTAATACATAATGTTTCAATATATGTGAAAGCCTACATTTTGTAGTCCTGAAATTGAAAGTTTCGGCACAGGTCTCTGGACAAGATTGCAAGTGATAAATTGTTAGTTACAAACTATAATGTTAAGAGAAAAGGAAATATACTTCTTATATATTTGTTATACACTTGTTGATAAATCATGCCAAATCTTTTTCAACAGAAATGGAACATATTGAAGCGACCACTACGATTTTTAAAATATTTATCAGTTTCACTAGTACGACGCCGTGTTATGCGCAAGAATTATAAATTTATGGAAGCCCTTTCCCCCGAAACTGAAAGTACGCGCAGAATTCCCACTTATTGTACTGAACCCCTTAGTAGATTACAAGCTTTTAATTTTGAAAATAATGTTCTTATGTTACCTCGAAATAAGACTTCTCATATAGATATTAACACTATAATTTTTATTTTTCAGATTATTACTGATCGAATCGTTCGAGGTCACCATTTAGTACTGTCAATTGCGAAATTACGTAAGTTTCTTACTTAAATATTTTTGGATTTTAAATTTAGTTTTAGGCACTGACCGGATTCATTATTCTACATTCACGGCTATACAGTTGGTCTTATTTTATTGAATAGAAATCAAACTTGGCAATGGCGGAGTAGGAACTTGACTAGTATGGATCATTATGTTTCGGTCTATTTCGTTAATATTTGCCTATTTGATTTATGAATATTATACAGGATCTCTAAACTAAAAAAATCGTAGGGTTCACTTTAAAATAGGACCAATAAAAAGTTTAATTATTACTTGTTAGCGAAGCCTTTAGGCATCTCAGACTGGCTGAAACGCTGATTATTCTTTATTAGTACTCAAACGAGGAAAGTTGAAGAACACAATGTTTGTGCATTAGAAAGCTTACTGAGGACCCGAGATCGAACCGAGGACCCTAAGCAGATGAGGCAAACGTTCAGTTCTACTTGAAGTGAGGAATATATTTTGTTTCAAATTATTACTGGAATATACACTTAGATAGTATCGTATACTTTTTGTACACTTGTTGTCGTTTACCTACCAGACTGAAATATTACGACTATGAATCGCGCGGCCCGGGTTGAAATTCAGGGGAGGACAGTGGAGAGTTTTTCGCAGTGTTTGCATGCCTGGCGCACTGAGGTGCACTCAGCCTCCTATCAAACTGATATTAGATGCTCTTGATATTTTTGGACACCTTGGGAAGGTAAAGCCGGTTGAGTGTGGGACGACCCCTCACTGTGACATAGGTAAAAAATGTGGTGCGCTACCTCCATATCCCCCATGCGTTTACGGCATCTGCATATTGCACAGGGATAGTTTTACCTTTTTATGCACTGTGAAATACAAAGAAAATCTTAAGCAAACTTTAGCTACTCTGGCCAGATGCAAATATATTTTTTACTGGATCAGTGGATTCATTTATATCTAACTGGCTGAAACAGAAATATAACCGGGTATAAAAGATATGTTCCTTACATGTTTGAAACTCTTTGTTTCAGCTTTCTTTCTTTTAAAACCACTCAAGTTTGTGTACATTTCTATACTGAACCCGACTGAAATTTATTTATGGCCTCTAGGGAACTTTTACTTAGGTCGGCCATCATGTTCAGAGGTCTATGGGATAATACTTTACAATTATGACATATATAATGTTCGATATATATATATATATATATAAATTTCATAAACTACCGTTGGAAGTAGACTGCAGAAAAATCGGAGGTGCGAAGCAGTTGTTGTATCGCACCTTCGGTGCTTGGGGGAGGGGAACATGTCATTTTGTGATGGAAATCGTCAGCTGCAAGTTTATTTTGTATAGAAATCCAAAATAAAGATATCCATGTCCAAGGCGACCCAGGACCTTGAAGTTGTTGCTTTAGCGCTGATTGGGTAGCACATTAACATGGAACGAGAGTAAAAGCAAGGGACATATACAACATTTATCTTAAATAATATTAATAATAATTTGCTAAAATAACACAAACATCTACAAATAATACTGCCTTAACCCGGACATGACCAAACGTTATCAAGTTGTTAAAACATTTACTTGTTAATTTACCAATTCCATATCCATCGTTACTATTTGTTTACGAAACACTAACGCCCAGAGGTTTAGCGAATGCCAACCGACAACGGTAAGTTTTTTGTACTGGTGGAAATAACCCATACGCCGGTGTTACATTACACCGAGCCGGCCGTACTATAGCTGATAAACTAGCGCAACATTTACTTAGTTAATATTTTTGTAACAGGCGTAAACTTCAACAATTTTGGTCTCCATACCCATACTACATGTGTGTGTGAGAGAGATCATATTTAAGTTTTTGGAAAGCGACCCCAATATCTTTGTGAATGTGTATGAAATGAAAATAACAGAAAACATTGAGAACTTCGTAAATTCAAGCGCTGAAAGATTCTTGACTATTTCCTTAAAATATAACTTTAAATAATCGTGAAAATTTCTCAGTCCAAAGTTTTATCCCGTCATAATTTAATATTATACACACTTTGAAACATATTCTAAACGTATTTTCTAAAAAAAAAAATTTTAGATCTTTACCTTGAATTTTTCGAAGTTCAATTCTCAAGAAATTTCTCCAAATACAGAGGGGGTGAGGGAGTAAAAATTTTATCCTGCCATAATATGTTATTGTACACACTTTCAAACTTATTTTAAACATATTTTATAGAAAAATTTTTCAGGATTTTTTCGATATTTTTTGTCTAAATTCTACTGAAAACTGGCAGTTCGAAAATGGCTACCTGTGGTTGATGTTACGCTGTTACAAATCAATGTTATATATAGCAGTTTGGCTTAACTGTTATAAATATAACAGTTCCAAGTAGCAGTTATTCATAGCACTTTAAATTTACTACACATTGGCCCATCTGATGCGCTCGTTATTTTAGTCTTTCACGAAAGTCTTAGAGTGAAATTGTTTACTGTAGTAATAAATGTTTGTCATAGGATTTTCATTTATGATGAATTTAAAGAAGTTCATTAGTTCTTAAAGAAGTCATAGCTTCGTTCTTCTCCGTACATAGTTACTCTTTTGTTGAAGTTAGAAATACTGAAACCAGATAATATTAGAAAAGAAAGTTTCTTACACTTAATTTCTCATGCTGCGGGCTAAAATCAGGGTTGTTAGTACTTAATATTTTGTTGGAATTGATTTTTTTTTCAGAAGTGAGGCGATTAAATTTTTCTGTAAAGTGTAAAAGATTTACTGTTTAAACCATGTCATATACAATTGACTCAAATAACAATTGTTTTCTGGTCTTATTTTGAGGAACAAGACTTTAAGCCGCCAGTTATTCTTAAGATGTTCAGTATAGCTTTTTGTTGAGTCATATACCTTGTAGCATTAGAAATCAAAATTAATAAAATTAAGCTGAAGACCAGCAGGTTGTTTAAAGATATTTGCAATGCACTATTTATAAAATATTCATAGAATATACTTTGGATATTCCTGAAATATTTCATAATCTTTCTAAAAATAATTCATTGCAAGGAAGTTCACTAAATCAAACATTTTGAAGTTCTCATAAATTAAAAATATATGCTATCCGTCACATTCAGAATATATATCTAAATATATTGCAAGGATCCATCATTAAAAAAGTTTTAAATGCGAGATTTTGTAGAATATCCTGCTTTCATGCAGTTAGGCCTAGCTGTGCCAAACTTAGTATAAACAATAACAAATTCGAAATTACTGTTCCTTTCGTACCCAAGCAGTGCAATTGCCAGCGTATTTGATAAGAATTATCCTCTTTGTGGGTCTTTGCGATTGCTACTAGATTTTCAGTTTTGTTTCCATTAAGCGTGGAAAGTCTTATATCTTTAAAACCACAGTAGAATATTTGTAGTCCCAGGCATATGAGACCAATCCTTCTCAGATTACAGAGAAATTCAACTTGGACTGTTCAAGTTTTGCAATACCCAAACTTACACTATATACTGTATATATATAGCCTAATTACACTGGCAGAAGGACTTTCCCTTGAATTTTCTACCATTCAAGTTGTATCTAATTGGATGACATACATCCGACAGGGTTTATACACTAACGGGTTTTTGAGTTTGACGGCGTGAGCTTAGAATTATATTGAAATTTGTAGTTAGAAGAATTAATGCAATAGTTTTGTGAAATCGTGTTTCCTAGAATCTTCGAAAGCAATTTTATGGCTACCTAAATTTAGCAGGGGATTCAAACTTGTCGTTTAGTTATCAAAACCAGTGTTTCTTTCAGACAAAACTTTTCGGATGGGATCATATATTCATTTTAGTTATAGAGAACTTCTGCTGACTGTATTTTTCATGTAGGCAATGACAGGTTAAAGGCATAGCGGGCGTTTTTTACATGTAAGCTATGTATTACTTGCTCAGAACTGAAATAGTCAAGTTCCGTTTTGAAGCTGCTTTCCACAAAATAAAGTGACGAAACACATTTTCACCCCTCTTCTAATGACTTGCGTGTAGCTTATCATACACAATGCATTGTATTATTGACCTTTTTTTATCGACAACAAACCATCAATGAAATACCTGAAACTCTTTACTTCCTTGCAGACGCATACGTTATCTTTCCAGCTATTCCAGCCAGACCAAAAAGGAAAGACTGAAACACGATATAACCATGGTTTATTGGCCGGTCAATTACATCTTGCCAAATTTATTATTATTCAAAAATATTATTCATACAGTTGTTGAAACGTGAATCCTTTTAGGAACCTTCAAGCTATGCGTTCCAGGGAAGGAAATAGCTGATCAAACTTCCAGTACTTTAAGATAGGACAAAACCCAGCTCCTTCTGACACTTAGAGATGGCCTTAAGGCTGAATCTAAGTAGGTTTTCCCGCTTTTTTCGTTAATAATTCAAATTTGAGTGCAGTTAAACAGAAAAAAACTTCCACAAACTATAGTTTGTTACATACTTGAATAGTGAATACCATTAATGTGAAATAAAAGTTAACAGATAATTCAAAACTACGTGAACACACTTTTGGGACATGGAACTGTTCCAAAAGTCTTTTGATATAGACTTGAAGTTTCTTTTAAGATTTCTTTAAAGATAATGGTATTCATTAATGCCGTAAGAAAAAAACTATTGTTTATAAAAGTTATTTTCTGTTTAATTGCACTCAAATTTGAATAATTGACGAAACGTTAAAAAGGCGGGAAAACCGACTTGGATTCAGCCTTAAGTGCTATGAAAGCAATATTACTTATTAAAATAAGCAGTACACAGAGCATACATGCAAATATATTTATTTCTCTAGAGAGAATAATGTGATTGTTATGAAACTTGCACGGTTCTTTTAAGTATAAATCAAAGTTTTATTTGGTGCCATTCTTGTGTTTATATTTCTAAGGGGACAAGGGCCAGAGGTATGACATGTATACCAGAGGTGTGACAGAAGGGAAATTTTTTTAGGGAATTTCCCCCACTCACCCCCTGTCACGCAAAAACTGGGTGGTGGAGAAAAACTGATTGCACTTTCGGATTCAGCGCCAAAAGTTCCTTTAAGATCGGGTGTTTTCTTTCATGTGGCAAAAACCTTGTTGACTAGTGTTATTGAAGAGTTACCTCTTATTTAAATTCCTCCTTCACAATGATAGTGAAAGTTTAATTGCAAACGGCTGAAACCGTATGCATTGAATCTCAGACGCGTTTGCAATTAAACTTATTTAAAGGCCTACACCAGGTGTTCAATTGCTGACGCGTAAGGTTTGATTCCTTACTCTGGAAAAAATATTCAAGGATTATAATGTAATGCGGGAACTGTTGTGCAGTAGCAATACAGGTTACAGCTTTTGCTGATTAAAATGTGATCAATAAACGAAGTTCTTTCCCTAGGAAAAATTTTAATCAGTAATACATTAAATAAAAGTGCTAATTCTTATATCTGAAAAAATATGTCTTCGTACAATATAACCCACATATACTTTTTCACTCTTCCAGTTGCTAGTGAAAAAATCTTATTCTTCCAAGCGTAGAAAGACTATTATTTCTCATTATCATATGAGAGTGTATATAGAAAATGTTTCTTCTGAAAGTTAAGTATTTGTCACACAGACATTCTTTAAAAGTTATTATTTAAACTAAAAAAAAAAACGCACAGGCAAGACGCCATTGCGTTACTGACACCAGCAAAAAGGATGTGGAACTATTATCAGCAACAGTGACAGAGGCTAACGACATAAGGAATCGTTAACAAGCGCTGCAATCAGTGTTAACAGCAGCAGAGGTAGAAAAGTACCACATAAGCAGCAAAACAAAAAGTCGTTAGAACGCGTTATATGAAAGTTTCAAAGTCGATAAATAAGGCGCCAAAGAAATCACAGCCGAAATAAATGGTTCGTTTTGTCGTTATAAGCTGTCAAATACATCGAGAAAGGAAAGTGTATAGTTTTTTTATTTCCACCCATGAAGAATGATAAAACCATTATATTTTTAGAGATGACATCGAAATGCAAGTGAATTATTTTCAGTTCTGTTCAAACAAAATTGCTCTTTCAAAAGCTACAGGAATAAAGATATCGGCAAAGATGAGAAGAGAAAAGAAGTCCACTAGCAAATATATTTGAAGACTTTAACATTTTCAAAATAATAGCTCCACTAAGACAAACTTCCTGAAAACGGAACTTGACTATTTCAGTTCTGAGCAAGTAATACATAGCTTACATGCAAAAAACGCCCGCTATGCCTTTAACCTGTCATTGCCTACATGAAAAATAGTCAGCAGAAGTTCTCTATAACTAAAATTAATATATGATCCCATCCGAAAAGTTTTGTCTGAAAGAAACACTGGTTTTGATAACTAAACGACAAGTTTGAATCCCCTGCTAAATTTAGGTAGCCATAAAATTGCTTTCGAAGATTCTAGGAAACACGATTTCACAAAACTATTGCATTAATTCTTCTAACTACAAATTTCAATATAATTCTAAGCTCACGCCGTCAAACTCAAAAACCCGTTAGTGTATAAACCCTGTCGGATGTATGTCATCCAATTAGATACAACTTGAATGGTAGAAAATTCAAGGGAAAGTCCTTCTGCCAGTGTAATTAGGCTATATATATACAGTATATAGTGTAAGTTTGGGTATTGCAAAACTTGAACAGTCCAAGTTGAATTTCTCTGTAATCTGAGAAGGATTGGTCTCATATGCCTGGGACTACAAATATTCTACTGTGGTTTTAAAGATATAAGACTTTCCACGCTTAATGGAAACAAAACTGAAAATCTAGTAGCAATCGCAAAGACCCACAAAGAGGATAATTCTTATCAAATACGCTGGCAATTGCACTGCTTGGGTACGAAAGGAACAGTAATTTCGAATATGATATTGTTTATACTAAGTTTGGCACAGCTAGGCCTAATTGCATGAAAGCAGGATATTCTACAAAATCTCGCATTTAAAACTTCTTTAATGATAGATCCTTCAAATATATTTAGATATATATCCTCAATCTGACGGATAGTATACACTTTTAATTTATTAGAACTTCAAAATGTTTGATTTCGTGAACTTTCTTGCAATGATTTATTTTTAGAAAAATTATGAAATATTTCGGGAATTTTACCCCTCTATTTCACAGGTCTGGGAATGTGATCACGCATTACAAGCAGGCACGTTCTGGGTCCAGATTAAGGTACCGGGCATTGGAGCAGAGGCGGCGACGCACACCTAGAAAAGGGAAGAGGACCAGGGAAGGACTTTATTCTTTTACGATGAGGCATCGGCTCAGCATAGGTAGCGTCGCCAAATATGGATATGCGAGTCTGACACGTAAAAATCGACGTTACAGGATTCATACGGTTTTCATAACTTCCATGTTAACTTGGTGCTGGTAGTTTCTTTGCTCAGCCACCTTATGCCACCGATGGAAATCAAAGGAATACATTTTCGTGGTCTTTCTCTTTCTTCTGTTACCTTTTTGCCATTCCTCGATTCTCTTGTAAGAAGTCTTGAAAACATAACAGAAGCTGCTTGTATGGTTCCGATTTCCGAATTGGCAGCCACAATGCTAGACGTCACGTCACAAATGAACAAGTTTGCTATGTAACTACGGCATCATTCGCGGATATAGTTGGGATATTTCTGCTATAAAAATTAAACCACTTTTAAAACATTCTCTATGCATATTACTTTTTCCATACTAACTGTCACCGGTGAAGTTGCCAAGAGAAAATTCGTTGTATTGCAATATATTTTGAAGGTTGTCATAGATATATTTCCTTTCAGAAGGATGCGATCGAAACAAAGAACTTGCTCCTTGATGTTCCTAGCACGTGACAAATTAAGGCGACATACTGGTCATGAGCACATGAGCAGACACTTCTGAGTATGTTCATAATTAATTCCTAAATGATGGCTTGATTAATAAAACAGCTAACAACTTATTTGGGATGACGATCGAAGAAATTTACAATGGAGATGACATTAGTTAGACTAAAGAACGCCAACTGAGAACCTCGACCTTTGCTCAATTTGCCACAATCTTCTTTTTTCTTAATTTCAAAATTCTTCACCCTGATCCTTTTGCTGTCAATAATGAGTTGATCAAGATGAGGAATCATTTGTTGAATATGCTCCCTCATTCATGTCAAAGAAAGTTAAGTTTTGCATTCCTGTAGCTTTAACGACATTTAGAGTAGACCTGGAGATTCCCTTGCAAGTTGATTTTAGAAAAGAGATTCTTTATCTTGAAACATATTTAAGACGATACTTGTGATAAGTGTTTGAGCTTTCATGTTCCGAAAGCTCTTGTTACACGTGGCACAATTCACTGACCCACAGTTTCGAAATAAAGAACTGATTGATGTTTTGCATCAAACAGGTAAGTTTGCAGAAAAGTCCTGTAGGTTATGAGTTGAAGCTAAGCTAGGTTCTATGTGTAACTACATCATATGGTAATTCTTCACGTGTGCCAGCTGAACTGGGTGTTGAAGAAAGAATTCTGAATCGATTCACAGAGACTTGCCGATCTAGAGCAGGGTTACAGAATCCGAATTACGCTCTTCTGCTCTAATGACTAGGCCCAGTATGCTCTTCTGAAGTTGCAAGATATAGGATGTTTCTATCTAGTTTCTTCTAGCTAACTAAATACTTCTGCTTACGAGCACGATTGGATCGGAGTAGTTATCATTTCCAAATTTGATCATCTCAACTGCTGCTTGTTGGAATCACTTTCGACTGTTCCGGTCAACTACGAACTCTAATTTGTCGACCAAAGAATGTAATGGGAAAATCTACCTGTTTCTTTAAGCATGTGATTTATTTTTATTTTTTTAAATTTCTTTAATTCGGTTCGCTCTGGCCTTTTCTTCTGTTTTCTCCTTTATTATTCCATGGCAACAATAAATTATATCATACACTCGCAGTTTCCAATTCATCGCGAGAAACAGACTGCGCTGGTACTAGGGAAGCAACTTGGGGAAATTATTAAGAGGGCTCCTCGCTGCAACCCCCACATTTTTAACATTTTTCAAAATATTTCAAAAACTAAGAGTACTATCAAAAATGTAAGAACATAGCCCACTAGAACTTACAAATTACTATGAAATACAATGGACAGCGATCTCGAAATCTTGTCCATTGATTAGTACTAAGACTTTAATTAAATAATGACGTCATAATCTTTGAACATGTATCACTCATCGATGGACAAGACCTCGAGTTCGCTGTCCATTGTATTTGATAGTAATTTGTAAACTTTAGTGCGCTATGTTCTTACATTTTTGATAGTGATCTTAGTTTTTGAAATATTTTGAAAAACGTTTTAAAAGAGGGGTTGGTGCAAGGAACCCTCTTAAGTCATGACAATTCGACTACTTCTGCGTATCTGCTTGCTGAGTATTGAAAGTTCCAAGTGTGCTTGGATTAATAGAAGAATTCCTGGCTAATTTAAGAGTGTTATTCGATCTCGTTTAGCTTACGAAATTCATTATTATGGAACTGAAAAGAATAACATTTGAAACAATGAAAAACGCTTGTGTTAGGCGTCTGGCGACGCAGCGCAGCCTTTTCAGCCGGCGGCGCACCGGGCAAATGCTCGGTAGCCCGGTGGGCCAGTACACGCCTGATTACAAGTGAAGAATACTCTTGATTGGATCACTAATTGTTTCCGTGATGCAAGATGATATTCTTCTTTACTAAACCGAGCCTTTTTATATGTTATTGTTACCTTTAGTTGGTCTAAAAGCTGCGTATGGTATTCACTAGTATTGGTTTTACCTGGCGGAAGGTAGTCAATGAGAAGGAGGATACCTTTTGCACCCCCCAAATGCCAAATCTTTTTTGCAGACTTCACACACACGGCCTTCTTTGGAGGTGGAGGACAAGGATGTTTCCACGGCTTCGACTGAATTTCGTTTCTCATTTGTCATCGTTAGTTATGAATGGACATAAAAAAATCAATATTCATCACATTTCCTCAGCAATTATTGGCAAATTATTGCTATGTGCTGCCGTCATCACACTTCCTCATACCATGTTCACACTTGCCTCGAATCCGGGATAAAAGTGATCGCGACACTCCGCGTCCCATGCCGAGTTACCATTACCATATCGTAATGTTCCTTTTAGTTTTGAATTGGTAAAGTCAAAGATACACGGGAGTGGTTTCAGCCCTCAACGAAGAATACTGTTTACAAGTTAAATGGGCGATTACAAAGATATCTTATTCTATGGAGTGATCAGATAGAGACTGTGGAAAATAGGAAGACACCAGTTCCTTAGCAAACTGCGTGTCGGGAAGTTGTATCAGTTCCTTGGCGAACTGCGTACAGGAGAAGTTAGGTTTTTATAAGTGAGAGTGCACATCAGTTCCTTAGCGAACTACCTGTGCAGGATAGTACCAGTTCCTTAGCGAACTGCGTACCAAGGATGTTCCTGCGAATGGATGATGGAGAGAAGCTGACCACCCGGGGAATGAGTGATGGCTCTTGCTGTGTGCATGTCCTTTTTAAAGGTGATTGTATGTGTAGCTCCTCTTGTTTCTCCTACTTGACTCCAGCTCCTTCCGTCTTCCGTTATTCGCTCCATCTGGTGTTAGTTTGCGGAGTTGACTGTCGTCTGCTTCAATGTGTGTATGACTTGTTTACTTACATGACCACATGTTTGTTCTAGAAACATGTGTGTTTTGTTTATACAATGTCCACGTGTTCGTAGTACACGCTGGTCATTACGTTCCCCCTTTTGGGAAAAAATAATAACCAAGGTTTGTGAACTATTTGTTTTTGTTTTTTTGCTCACTATTATATCTCTCACTACACTATGTACTTGTATAGATGGATGTTAGTTTCACTGGAACTCGTTTAAACTAATAACTGTGTACCGCAGAACAGGCAGATTCAGCTTCATGCATCATTATCCTCGAGTCTTAGGGCCGTATTAGTGGTTGCTGTGAGAAATTAGTACTTGCATACAAGTTCACTTAATGTTGGTGTGAGTGAATCACTGGTGAGTGTCGTGACCTTGTATACTGTTAATTGTGTTGGTGCAATGTTCACCTTGCAGTTATTGCACTCCTGACTTTATCACTGTCTGGCAGACAGGCACCTTTAACTATTTGACATAGTATATATATAAATATAATCGACATTACGTTGACTGTTCTTGCAACTATACTAGCAACAATATATATAGACATATTCTGAAAGGAGGCAATGAGTTATTTCAGATTTCCCTGTTTCTTTAAACGATAATATAAAATACACAATGTAACTGATAGTATTACAAATAATATGAAAATTATTGTAACTACTATTATTATAGTCCAAGATAGTGAAGAGTGTAGGTGCAAGTCAGAAAACTTACTTGGACGTTTATTTTTCTCCTGGTCTAATAATGTTTGTAGGTTGCCTATCGATTGTTGCAGGTTTTGGAAATTTAACGTAAAGTTTAATGATAAAGTTTCCGGTAGAGTTATATATTCCATTGTCAGTTCAATTGTTCGTCTGGTAGGTAAATTTAAGTTGTCTGTTATGATGCCTTCAAATTGGCTGTATGGGATATACTAATTGCTTGAATTTGCAGGCTTTTTAAGAAGTATTCTATTGTGTGCTTTTAAAATATAAACTTGTTTTCTTGTCGACAGATGAATGCCTGCTGCTGAGTACGTATAAAACTCTTCTTGAGAAGAAAGTTGTGGTTTAATCTGGCAGTTTTTTGTAGAATTTTGAAAAAATAAATCATATAAGCAATCTGTTTTCTGAGACTATTTTGCATGTAGAAAATAATTTATGTTTCTGACAAAGCGATATATCTATTTCCAATACTGCTGTTTCAGATTTTATTACGAAATCTGGTAATACTATTTTAAGGTAAGCTGTTTTTGTTAAAAAGCCATTATTAAAAGTTTTATAGACTAAATGGTAACCTGACTTTTTGATATTGGAAATTTCAAAAATAATATCAAGATTAGCGAGGAGGATCAAAGGCTAGTAGAAAACTCTTGGAACTTTGGTAGAATATTCCAAGGTCCTCAGCGATTATAGAATTACGTAAAATTGGATGGTTCTTAATTATTTCCGCTGCCAGAGAGGGTTTAATTAAAACGTCATTGACTGTTTTGTAGCAAACTTTATAAATACTGAGTTGTTCATCTCGGTGATTGCCCTGGGATTCGTTGGCCTCCCTGCGGGAGAAAAAAATTATTTGTATAACAAGCATAATTGTTTCTAATTTAGTGTTGTACAATATGTTGGTGCAACAAAGAGTACTTGTCCCGCATCCATAATTTTATTAAAACTTAGTTTTCTCGATTCGACGAATCGAAAGCAAATAATACGTGCTTTACGGTATCTGCGTGATAGTACTGTGAATGAGGAGCGATTGTTCGTACAATTATCTACTCTCTGCCGTGATAATTTGATCGTTTAACGAATAAAGACTGGGTCACTGTGCGTTATTTAAAGAAGTGGGAGAATGGTCAGAGAAGTGTGTCCTTTAATGTGGATTAGGTATGTACTAATTGTTTTTTCTTTTACCTCCTCTCTTTTTCGTCCTTTTTTTAGATTCACTTTTTTTTAGAAAAAAGTTGTGATATGTTACGTTAACTACTTGAAGTACTGAAAATCGCCGCTAGTTAGCGTCTCGATCAGTATCTTTTTCTCTTGCCTAGTGAGTGATGCCGTCATTATTTGAAAACTCATTTTCCCCGTGAGTAATATATGCCCCAGATTGACTTTTTTATTCTCTCCTTCTTACCATATGAATTATTTGTTGCGTTGTTTTCTTATTAACCGAATGGTAGTCACTACTTATTACTTATCGTCCTCATGGTAGAACTAAATTCTATCTACCGAGATGTCCAGAACTTTTTTGCGAAACCCTTCCGGGAACTGAACTCTATATAAATTATTGTTTAACTTTTCTAGTATGGTGCACTTAGTGACGTAATGTGAAGTCCACATTTCAGGTCGTCCAATCTTTCTGTTGGCAAAAAATATCTTGACTAGAGAGCCAACTGGAAATTCAATTTGTTTATGGACTTTGTCAAAATCTTTTTTTTCACGAAGTGCTCATAAGTATTATTGGCGGCCTCTTCTCTCAATTTTGGGAAGTCTTCCCTGGGTATTTGTGTTAGAGGACTGATGTTGAATGCACAGTCTCCAGCCGTCCTCGGATTGTAATCACAAAGTAAGAAAATGGGGGCCTCTTTTGAGGTCGTGTTTGGGAAGCAATTATAGCTGAAGACTGCTTTCTGTAACATTTGGAGCCAATCGTCCATATTTTCCTGGACCTTATGCCTAAGTATATCCTAAAGAGATTTGATACCTCGTTCCACCACGCCGATTCTATTATGATTGAACGCTGGGCTATACTTGAGTTCAATATTGTATTTTTGGGCGAGTTCTTTTATAGCCTTGTGTTAACTGCATGCAAATCAAGGTAAAAAAACTCTTGGTGGTCCAAAAAAACAAGAATAAGCCATCTTCTAGGAATGTAGAAACGGACTGTGCATTGATATGTTCAGTTATCCTTGCTGTCATATGGCGCGTGGTATATTCGATTCCAACGTTGATGTAGTTTTCCCTTTGTATGAGATAGGACCACATGTATCATACGCCATCTCCTCGCTAATTTTCTTTATTGGGTGGTGAAGTAATTCACCATGCTTCTTACTGGAGTCTACCTGACAACTGGAACATTGACTGTTATTTAAACCAATTAGCTGTTTCATCTTTGGGAAATAATATTTTTGTAGACAATGTCTGTACACTTTGGTTACTCCAAAATGGCCGCTAATAGGGCAAGCTTGTACTTCCTCAAATAGTTTTCTTGCCAGTCTGTGGTATGCACAAAAGGTATACCTTGCCGTGCTCTTTTTTTTACTCTATAAAGAACTTTGTCCTTAATAGTGTATAACTGCAGCTCTTATCGCATTATTTGGTACTGGTTCTGTCCCATGTAATGCCTTTATTATACGAAAAAAGAAAGTATCTTTTTCTTGTTCAGTGATTAAAGTTTCGGTTGAGATATTATGCTGGATGCAAAAATTTTCTTCCAAAGCATTAGAAAGGAATACTAAATTTTGTTCTGAGGTGGAAACTATATCAGTAGTTTTTAAACTGTTTGCTGTTTTTTTTTCAATTGTTTGTCATCGATATTCTTTTCAATGTCGGACGGTTGTTTCAGACGGCTTATGTCTGCAGGTTGATCTTTTCCTTGTCTGTGGCGTGCTTCAAACTGAAAATCGCTAATGTAAAATCTTACGCGCTCAAACTTGCCGGATTTGTTCTGTAGATTAACAAGCTCCTTTCTATCGGTAAATAAAGGGGCTGGCCATAAAAAAGTACTGAAATTTTCTGAGGCAGTACAAAATTTCTGCTAATTCTTGGGTCCTGGTGCTGCTTTCTATATTAGTTTTAGAATCGTAAGTTGCCAATATTCCGTCGACTTGAACTTTAATGCTGTCTGCATATAGTCTAATTTCTAAGTTGTCATCAAATTGGTGCATTTAGAATGTCTTGTTTTAATTGAACAACGACTTTTTCCATTTCTTCGTTCCAAGAAAATTTAGTCCCTTTTGAGAGAGCTGCTTGAAGAGTCTCCATTTTTTCAGTAAATCTATATAATTTCTTGTAAACGAGGAAAGTCCTAAAAAGATCTTAATTATCGTTCTTGTATCTTTTTGGCAATTTTTTGAGAAACCATAATTTTTTCACCATTTACTTTATGACCAAGTACATTTAATTCTGAATAGGATAAGTGACACTAGCGGTTTGGGTTTGCAGTTATGTGGTCGTAGTTTCTTTAGGAGGAGTTCTAATGATTCTATGTGTTGATGGCCGTAGAAATCGCTGACCACCAGTTCATCTGTGAATGATGTGATACAATCAGGTAAACCTTCTAATTTCATTCTGGTCCCTATGGACGAAGATTGAGCGCTCGTCGTATGTCCCATCACGAATTTTTTGAATTGGTAGGTTTTCCTAGTGTGTGGTACTTCGAAAGACATGTACTTCCAGCTACTAGGATGTAGATCTAACTGAAAATAACTCGCTGAGATGTCTAATGATGATATCAGATTCTTTCCTCTTAAACTATTCAAAAAATCTTCGGTGCTCTGAAATGGAGTAGCCAAATATTTGTTATTTGTTAAAAGCCTGGAGATTTAACACTAAACGAAATTCTTTAGAATTAGGCTTGCGGACCATCAACATAGAAGATAAGAATTCACTTGCACTTGTCTTCCTAATTATGTTTGTTTTTAGCAAATCTTTTAGTTGTTTATCTAGTTGGGCGCGGAGAGCAACAGGAACCGGAGATCTTTTGTGGAAGATAGCTGCTTTGCCTATTCTTACACGGTGTACATAACCCTTAAATGACTCTATGTTACCTTAAAATACGAAAAGGTATCTCTATACTTATATAAAAGTTTGTGAATTTGGTCTTTTAATTTTACGTCCAAATTTATATCAAAAGCAGGTACTCAAAGTAATTTTCTGTAAATTTTACTCTATTTTCTATTTCTTGTTTCGTCCTATATTTATAGACATCATCCCAGTAATCGTTCTTTACGGCTTCAATTTTGAGAGAAATTTCTTCCACGTTTTTATCAGTTAATGCTAACAGGAGTATTTTTTTTCGTTTATTTTCTTTGACGTTGGGTTAATTACGAATATTGTGCAATCATTCACAGGCATTTTAATGATAAGTTTCTTAACCCATATTTGTCACGTACTGACTAACACACACACGCACATATATAAACGCTGACTGCTATTTTTCTTAACTTGAATGGGAAGGAAAAAATAGCTTCTAGCAGGTATGGTTATGTGTTTGGTAATTATCACGTCAGCAGAAATATTTTCTTCTACTTGTTTCATGACAGCTTGCGAAATTGCCGTTTCTCCATTTCATTCATATAGTAGTATCGGTTTCCTTGGCTTTTTATAGAAAGAAATAATATTTTCTTCCATATCCAATTTTGCTTGCAGTCTTTTTAGAAGATCTTGTCCAATTAAAGGTCCTATGTGTCCTTGCTCAATTATAAGAAAATAATGTAAGTGTTTCCAATTTGAATTTAATTAATGCAATAAAAATTAATTGGAAAATTTCCCCCGCAATACCACGGACATTTGTAACGTATGGTATTAATTTATAGTTTTTTGGTATTCGAGATCTAGACTACCATATGGAAATTGTACTAGTTGGATCTATGACAGTAGGAATTATTTCATCACCGATGCGTACATTGATCATAATTTGTTTTCGTTGGTATTATATTTCACTAATTCCCTTTTTTGTTGTTGTCAACTGACCATAAATTATTGATGAATCAGTTGCAGGTCCTTTTGGTGAAAGTTGAACTTTCTCCTTATTTGTTTCTCTTTGCGTCCGCGGACCTTTGTGAATTTTATTCTGGGTTCGGGACGCGCTCTTTAGTTTCCCAAGTCCGTGTCCTTTTCATGGTGCCAACAAATGTGCTGAGTGCCCTGGCTTAAAACATGCGGCACATATTGAAACAGTGCCAGATCCACTTTGATTTTTCTCAGCATCTTTCTTGTTATTTTGTGCCCCGTTTTCGCTTCCTTTTTTATTATAGTACTTCTTGTTCCCGTTCTTCCTGTAGTCTTGCTTCTGGCTATTATTATTTTTAATAACCATTAGCGACAATTTATTGGTAATGTGCTTGACGGGTTCCTTCCCAGGGGATACTGGTTGGTTACTATACCAAGCAATGATGGGGCAAGGTTTGGTTACTTGGTGATTTTCTTGGTTGAAACACAGGTACCTGGTTAGGTAGCTCAGGTTTTGACCATGGTAAAAAGTTCTTATGCTTGATGATGGTTGGAAGGGATATACTTGACCAGGTGGTTCTGGTTCTCCATTTCGAAAGTCTATTATGGGTTCCTGTGTGGTCCATGCAGGTAAAGTTTGTTGCCTACTTAGATTTTGTATATGCGAAATTTGGCTATTTTGAAACTGGCCGTTTGGCTTCTGGTAGTCCATCTGCAGATATATCTGTCCCTCTAATTGCCGAATTGGATTATTGATAGAAGTTCTTTAAGTCTGACCCTGTTGTGCTTGGTCCATCAATGTTAGCAATACTTGAGACTTTTCCATAAATTCTCTCTTCCTTAACAAATCCGCTGATACTTCAAGTGCGTGTAAACGTTGTTGTAAATCGCTCACGGATACGTAGTGTTCTAATGCTATATTTTTTAGGAATTCTTTTTTAAGGCGTAATGATAAAAAATGAACTTTCTGTTCCTCTGTCGCGTCCGGAATGTTGTGCCTTATTACTTGTAATTTACCTAAAAAATAGGAGTTAATAGGTTCAGCCTGATACTGTTGCATCGCATTTAACTCCATTTCCACTTTATAAAGTGGTATTTTCGGTCTACACAGGCTGATAAGCTTATCTTTCAACTGTGCATAAGTTGTCTCGCCTAAGAGATTTTGGGATTTTAGTTGGAATACCAAATCCAAAGCTGTATCCTAAAGATACATCGACAATAGCTCTTTGCGTTTCGTATCGTCCCACTGTTGCAAAGAAGCTAAATGTTCGAACAAAAAAAATGTGTCCGGGTCCTCGTTGATGTGCCCAGAAAAATTTGTTGAGTGAGGCAAATTGAAGGATGGCTTTAATCGTGTTGCCATCTCGCCGTTTTCGCTATTTACTTTCTCTTTCTCAAAATTTGTGTTTCGACCACCAGATCTTGTGTTTACTGGCATTTACCCATAAAAGTGTTTTATAACAAGTTTATGAAATGACATATGAAAATCTTTTTCCCTAACCTAACCTAGTATTTGACAATGACACTCAAGAATAAAATATAATCGCTTGACAAGATAAAAATATAATAGGTATTTTGGGCTTTCTTTTTGTGCACTTTTTGCCTTCTTCACCCTTAAGGCCATCTCTAACTGTCAGAAGAAGCAGACTTTTGTCCTATCTTAAAACATTGGAAGTTTGATCAGCTATTTGTTTCCCTGGAACGCATTTTCATTCATGAAACTTTACATACTCCTAGGTTAAAGGTACCTAAAAAGATTCACGGTTCAAAAACAACTGTATGATTAATATTTTTGGATAATAATAAATTTGGCAACATGTGATTGAACGGCCAATAAACCATGGTTGTATCGTGTTTGTCTTTCCTTTTCGGTCTGACTGACAGCTGGAAAGAGAACGTCTACAAAGAAGTAAAGAGCTTCAGGTATTTATTTCATTGATGTACGTTTGTTGTCGATAAAAAAAGGTCAATAATACCATGCATTGTGTATGATAAGCTACACGTAAGTCATTAGAAGAAGGATGAAAATTTGTTTCGTATCTTTATTTTGTGGGAACCAGCTATTTGGATGAAGACAGAAGGAAAAAAGTGGTACTTCCCACTCCTTGTCAACCCTCCTTTCCTTCCCCAAACCATGCAACGTGATATATGACCACTGAGGAGGTAACATTATAGTAGGCTTAGGGAAAGTCCCCCCTCATCTCTCTGTGTGTGTGTGTGTTTGTGTGCGTGCGTGTCTGTGAATGAGGCAGATTGTAGTATAAGAGAAAGGTGATGGGAGTAAACATCTCTGCTGTGAGTCCATCTTCTCCTGGCGGTTTTCCGTTCTTCATCCCTCGAAGTACTTTATCCACTTCTTTCATTACGTCTGGGACATCTACATCATTTTCTTCTAAATCTTCATTTCCTAGTTCTTCCTCGGAGTGTTAAAATTCTCTGTAGAAATTTTCAAATATTTTTATAATTTCTTCCTTATTTCGTGTTACGGTCCCGTCTGACCTCTTAGCTACAATTATTTGCTTTTCCCCCTATCATGAGCTGCTGTTTTGTTTTCTTCAGGCTCTTTTTCTCCTCGATTGTATTTCAAACAAGATTTTCGTTATATCTTCGTACATCCTCTCTTACGTTCTTCCTTACGATTTTATTTAGTAATATGTATTCAATCCTTTTGCTGTAATTTTCCTCTTCTTTCATTTCCCTTCTTTTCTTCATCAAGAGTTTAGTATCTTCTGAGATTTTGCTCTCTCTTTTCTTTCTGGTGCCTGCTATGTCCTTTGCTGTCTCTCTTATTATCTCGGTCAGTATTTTATTTCTGCTGTTGACGTCTTCTTCTTCCTCTAACTCTTCCAAGGCGCTAAATTTGTTGCTTAGTTCTATCTCGAATGTCTGTCTGTGTTTTCCAAGAGTTTCCAGATCTAAAACTGACGGTTTTCCTCTGATAAGCTTCTTTCTCTCGTCTAGTATTTAGTTTCAGCTTACCTCTCACCATCCTATGATCACTCGAGATTTTGAAACTGTTCAGAACAAACACGTCTTGCAGAATTGCCCTGTTATTTGATAGAACGTAGTCTATTTCGTTTTTAGTCCCATTTGGGCCTTTCCATGTCCACTTCCTCTGGGGCGGTTTCTTGAAAAATGTATTGGAAATAGACAGTCTGTTGGCTTCTGAGATTTCCACTAACTGCTCTCCTCTCTTGTTTCTTTTGCCAAATCCAAAGTTTCCCACTTTCGTGTCACTGCTCTGCTTGGTTCCTACTTTCGCATTGAAGTCTCCCATTACAATTTTGTAATGCGATTTGCTACTATCCAAAATCTTCTGGATCTCCTCGTATAGGTCTTCGACTTCTTCCTCCGGGTGCGAGGTTGTTGGAGCATACACTTGTATAATTTCCATACTGTATCTCTTGTTAATCTTTATTACTACCCGTGCGATTCTATCTGAAATTCCTTCAATTTCTCTGATCCGTGACTTCAGGTCTTTATTAATTATAAAGCCAACGCCTGTCGCTTTTCCAGTTTCTGTTCCTTTGAAGTAGAACGTGTGCCCTGACGGTAGTTCCAACTGTTCATTCTTCCTCCACACTTCTGATAGTCCTATGATGTCCCACTTAATCCTCTTAAGTTCATTCTGCAGTTCTTCTAATTTGTCCTCTCCTGCAAGTGACTGACAGTTGAGGGTCGTCACGTATAGGTCCGTTCGAGTTGCAGTGTCGGTGTCCTGGCAGTCTACAGTCCAAACCCGGGCATTTTGACCCTCTGACTTCCTGCAGGACTGACCGCTGCCGTTGCTAGCTGCATTCCGTCCTCCGAGGCTGTTTCCTTGCTTGTACCATCATATGTAAAGAAAGGAGGGGTGCTGACATTTGACTCACCACACTGTCAGCTAATGCGGGTTGGTGAGCAGCCCATCCATGTTCGTTCGCCAAGCAGTTGCTTGGGTACTAACAGGCCCCACGACGTGAACGTATGGATTGGACATTAAGCGTCTACCCCGGTCGGTTCCCTTAAGTCTCAGCAAGAGGAATTAAGGGGTCTCCTCCCAGTTAGTGGCAGAAGCCTTTTGGGGCGACAGTCCCGGTTTGCCGGTCCTGTCCCGGTTTCCCGGCCATATATATATATTCAAAATATATGTTAGCCTTGAAAGCGACAATATGGAACATCACCCCGGCTGTGCCAAGGGCTTTTTACAAAGCAAAAGGTGCCCACCCAGCATCGTGATGCAATTGGGGAGGTGCTGTGATCACAGTTGAGAGCTTCGGCTCTCCTCTCCCAACACTTCTGGTCAGCGTTGGTGAAGTAGACCAAATCTTCCCTCCGGGAGAGACCTCATCCAGTAGTGGATTGAATATGGCTGTGAATTAGGAAAACTTGCTTTCCTTTAAAAGTCGGGTTTTGGTTTCACCAAAGATTGCATCTTGCCGGTAATTACTCCGTATCATCGACATGATGTCACACCGCTTTTCGGCTACGAGATTCAACTGCCCAAATAAAACTACAATATTTCTTGCGGAATCACCGATATGAAAAAAGATAAGATGAAGAAATGTTTATTACTTTTAAAACTTTGAGTCGTGATAGTAAAGAGTCAAGTTAAATTCTTACTCCTCCAGTATGACTTCATAATGTGCTCCTTGATAAAAAAAAAAGTAAAAAATATATCAATACCGACACTTGTGCATTTTCTGCGCCGATGTGGCACGACCATCCTTTAGGGTGTGGAGAAAGAAGACTTTAGCAGACCTGAGTCCCTGACTCACCCTCACCCAAAACATCTTGCTCTCACCACAACGTAAAGGAAGACTTCTCTGGTTCCTGCTCCCACCCCACTCTCCCCTTCATTACTAACATCTGTCAACTTTCTGGCTGAAATAGTCTTCCATTGAGCAAATACACTGTTGACGAGTTGCAAAGAATAAAAATAATAATAATAATAAAAAAATATTAAAAATTTAATTCGTAAGTTATAGTAAAGTTATGGCTCACTGACTGGCAAGCTATGTATTAAAGCTACTCGTATGTCAAATTGTAACTTTATTAATGATTGTGTTGGCAAGAAATTTTTATCAAACTTCTAATGCATTTGTATAGGACTAACCGGGCTTCTGTTCGGGGTTAGAGTTGGCCTTAAAATGTGAAGTCGACGCCGACTACCACTTAATGTTCCTTTTAGTTTTGAATTGGTAAAGTCAGAGATACACGGGAGTGGTTTCAGCCCTCAACCCTTTATTTATATACAAGAACAAAGTTAATAAATTTACCGTCACGAAGAATACTGTTTACAAGTTATTTAAATATGGGCGATTACAAAGATATCTTATTCTATGGAGTGATCAGATAGAGACTGTGGAAAATAGGAAGACACCAATTTCTTAGCAAACTGCGTGTCGGGAAGTTGTATCAGTTCCTTGGCGAACTGTGTACAGAACTATTAAGGTAAGAGTACACACTAGTTCCTTAGCGAAATACGTGTGCGGATGACACCAATTCCTTAGCAAATTACGTGTCAGGTGGTTGTACCAGTTCCTTAGCGAACTACCTGTGCAGGATTGTACCAGTTCCTTAGCAAACTGTGTATCAAGGATGTTCCAGTTCCTTAGCAAACTGTGTATTAAGGATGTTCCAGTTCCTTAGCAACCTGCGAACAGATGAAGGGGAGAAGCTGACCACCCGGGGAATGAGTGATGACTCTTGCTGTGTGCAGGTCCTTTTTAAAGGTGATTGTAGGGGTGGCTCTCTTGTTTCTCCTACTTGACTCAAGCTCCTCTGTCTTCCGTTATTCGCTCAATCTGGTGTTAGTTTGCGGAGTTGACCGTCGTCTGCTCCAATGTGTGTTTGACTTGTTTACTTACATGACCACATGTTTGTTCTATAAACATGTGTGTTTTGTTTATACAATGTCCACGTGTTCCTAATACACGCTGGTCATTACTATTCTATCTATTCAACCTGTTTTTTATATAAGCACTGTTCCAAATACATATGTATACTGATCCTACTTACCTCGCCTGACCCTATCAGAGTGGAATACATCTAAAGTACCAGTTAGTAAGCATTTGAGATATTCCATGTGAAATCAACACTTTTTAATAAAATTCTACCTCACCCTCTTGGATTTGTATGATTTTTGGTTTATTGCTTCTACTCGCGGAGAATATTAAGAATTATTATTTTATTATTATTATTATTAAAGATTCTTCGACGCGGTGGTTTTGGTTCTATTAGCGTTGAAACCCCATAAAACAGTCGAACTTTCCTTGCTTTTAATTTAAAAAATGTATTATTACTCATCAATGGTTAAAGTTAGAGAGCTCGGAGACTGATCATTTCAAAGCTTTTGTAACAAGCTTTCGTTTGATGTGTCACTTGACAGAATTGCCCAAAATTTAGTTTCCCGAAAATTATGCCGAAATTTTCAAATTTGATATTCTCAAAATCGAACATCTCAAAAATGTTGTTCATACTTCCTTACAGCTACCATGAAAATTATAATTTGGGATGATAATGGGATCACGTGATAAAAATTATTTTCGTCCAAGTCCTGCGGAGGAAAGGCACTTATGGTACATATTAAAAATTTGGATTTTATTTATGGATTTTAAGAGTTACGCATCTATGGCTCAGCCTGGTATAGGATAGGGGAAAGGATGCACGAAGAAGTCGGCCAGAACATAAGTTCAGGGTACTATCCCGATATTTGGCTTGTGTGACTCAGGAAAAACTATTGTTTCACATTAAGAATATTTTATTACGAACTAATTGGAACTGCGTAACCGAATCTTTTAATTCAGACCCGGATTCGTATCTTGGAAATATAAACTGAGAACACGGATCTGAATCTTGGATCTGATTCCAACATTCGGGTCTAGGTAACCGGTTCTAAGATTCATCCCCGGGGATCCGATTCGACGATCCAGATGCTCGGTTCCAAGAACCGGATCCGAGTGCTCGGTTTCATCAACCAGATCCGGGTCTTCCGTTTCAGTTTAGAAGATACGAATCCTGGTGCCGATTCAATTGTTATCAGTAAACGGATACATTTTCCCCTCCCTATTTTACATACCAGTAAAATAATACCGACAAAACCACCTCACCAGATTCCTGACATGAAAGTAATAAAAAGAAGCATAGCTACTACCATCGAGGGTGTAAAAGTGCTTCCTTTCGGCGCTGTAGGCCGCCAAAGCGTGGGTAAATGAACTTTAGAGCTTGATATTTCCAATATCATCATGTTAGAATTGAGGTGGCATTGTATCCTCAAAGACTTGAGATCTGCTTTATCGCAAAACACAAATTCCAAAACTGTGCAATGGGAGCGTAAGGGATTCCCAAAAGGAAAAATGGAATTCCCAGAAATTCTATGAAATAAATGTGGGGTCGAAATAAGCACGACTTTTAACCAGGTAACAATAATTCGTTTGCACCATGTGGATATCTCGAGCAGGTTTCCTTTACGGAATGAAATTTTGTTAGAGACATAAGACAGGCATATTACGTATACAAACAAAAGACTATACTTTTTTACGAAAATAACAATTGTGATCTTTTTCTCTTGTATCTTTCTGAAGGAGTCTCTCTGATGATAGACCAGCAATATTCAGTAAGCATACTGCTGTTCCATCGTCCACTAACGCTTTTTAAATGTTGCAGTGTCCTGGTGGAATCGTTTCCCATGTTCATTACTAACAGCTCCTTAATTTTGTGGAAAGAAGTCCAAATGTGAATCCAAAAGATGCAATTTCAGGGACATGTGGCATCCCATGTATGGAAACAGTGTACCATATCACTAACAATAGTTTCATAATTTGGTGCTTTAGTGTTACCATGTTTGCCATGCTGCCTTTTCTATGTCCGACGGTGTACATTCAAATATCCTGCATGACTGTTCTTATGGGCCAATCAACACGCCTTCGTTTATCTTTGCGTCACTTAGGTTTGGGAATTTTGTCTTCAGGTGCTTGAATGCTGGCTCATCTCAATTTAATGCTTTGACAAATATTTTCATCAAACCTAGTTTGATGTGTAATGGGGGGAAGTAAAACGTCTTTAGGGTTCACGAGCTGTTGACGTGATATGTTATTGATTGCTGGAACATTTTCCTGTCGTGATTGAAATGTTTTCCACACGTAATGGTTAGCTATGTTCCGGCTGTGCCATTCACATAGAAAGCAACGAATTTTGTATAACCCTCGTTGCATGCCTGTAAGGATTCCAATTACTTTAAGGTCTCCACAGATTCGCCACTTAAATGTATTATACTGAATGTACTGCAATATGTCACGCATTACCTCATGTCTCCTTTGTGTGAACAGCATACGCCACTGGGGCGGATGGATAAGCATTACCAATATGGAGCAGCACTGCCTTCAGACTTATCTTACACGAATCAAGAACAATCGCCATTCTGCTGGATTGTGTTCATGGCCCAACTCTTGAAACAAACAATTAGCATTGTTACAAAACACAATTCATCCAGTCTCCGAAACGTAAGATTATAAGTTACTCTGTCGCTTTCGAAACGTGCTAATTTTGACATTTTTTTCCAGTAGATTCCACTCCATCGTTTAGTTCTTGTATGATGAGATGTGGTGCACATGAGAGGGTTGGTGGCACGAAGTCGACGTCCTCGTTGCCTGAACTTCCTTCTTCTATTGATACATCATATGTACAATTTTCGGCACAGATAACTCTTTACTATGGAGCACTGAGCGCCTTACTTACTCCAAATTAGGATACTGGATGTGATGTTTTGATTTTGAAGAAAAGCCCTTTACATCTGTCAAACAAAAGTATCAATCACTTACGTGGTCTTTGGGCTCCCTCCAAACCACTGGTACGGAAAATTTAGCTCATTTCGCTTTTCTTGCACCCAGTTTCACAAGTTCCTGGAACAAGAATTGCAGCAGACATGCGGTGCCCATCGCTTATCTTGATCCCCTACTCGGCATCCAAAATACAGTTCATATGCTTTTTTGACAACATGACTAAGGCTACTTCTCTGACTCTTCAACGTCAGTTCACCGCATATATAACAAAATGAATCAGAGTTATTCTTACACTGACGGAACATTCTGTTTTATTCAACACAGTCTCCTTTATATACACACATCACTAGCAGCAGCCCATCTCAAGCGTTACAACATTACACAAACACCTGCAATTGCAACGCACAACCTTTATTTGCATAGCACAAAACTAATGGCAGCGCTTCTTCGTCAGTGGTGTAAATTAAAAACAAGGCAAATTTAATTTTTTGTGGGCCTTGAACGCTAAAAGAACAAAAGTCTTAAAAAAATAATTTCTGACATACTCCATGGGTACAAACAACAGGAATTTGAGATGGTGAGGTAGGGAAGGTGTGTTGAATTGACGTGGAATGACCCCACTTCGAAGAAAAACACGCCTATTCACTCAAATAAAACAGTCTAGTTCAGCCTCTGTTGAATGATTTTTCTCCCAAATGAATAAACTATAGTCATCTGAAAAAACTGAGCTTCACGTGTCAACACTGAAATGATTACGGGTTACAAAAATAATATTTCACGAAAATGTAGGGAGTTTTAGTGTTTTAAAATCAACTTCTAAGCTACTGAAGGAAAGCTCATCTGTGGTACAAGGTTTACTATTTTAGTCAATTTTAGTGCCTTAGCTGATATTATATAATTCATTGTGCAAGTATAATGAGTAACGAGTTACATATAAGAACTAACAATTAAAAACTCATTAAAACAGGCTGAGAAGGCGATTACACTTAACTTTATCGTAAAAGCACACAGCCAGCTTTACAGTTTCAGTGTTCTACCATCTTCCTCAAACGAAACACTAATCAACACAAACAGTTCATAAAAACCACCGGCATAATGTCTACTAATTTTGAGACTTGAAATTCCCTGAGTTGTCCAGGTTTTCCATGATATTTTTTTTTTCCAAATTGTCTGAGTTCTTAGTGTGATGGAACATGTAAATAATACGCAATGACATTTCCTTTTATTCCCACCACCACTCAGTCCAAGTATCTTGTATTATATATTATACATTATTGGTAATTTATAAGTGAAAGAAGACAATTTCTTTAAAATAGAGGATTTTAAAACATTGAAAAAAATCAGGTCAGCAGTGGGAATCAAACCGAGGCTTGATCAAACACATGACCTCCACCTTTCCGGGGCAGTGCTCTTACCAACCGTGGACAGGTCTACCTCACAAATTTCCTGAGTTTTCATAGATTTATAAAATTCCCTAAATATCCAGGCTGGCAGACACCCTGACCAAAAAGTCAAGAGATCCTTTCTACATCATCTGCCAATCACGTCCCTGAATTAGCTTACTTTTTAGAACTAAACAAATTTTAACAAATCACAGTGCTTTGCTTAAAGGCTACACCCCCTAGTCAACTAGACCGCTATAACAAAATTTGTAACAGCAAACAACAAGGAAAACGAATCGACAAAAAATATTTTAAGATAAATAAATGCGTACGAAATAAATACAAAATAAAATAAAAAAAAGTTAAATTCATAAGCCAGAAATAATTAATAATAAAAAGAAATCTTAAAAATAGATAATAAAAACAAAAGGGCGGGGCGGAGGGGGGCTAAAGAACATTCCCTATTTCCTGGAATACTTTCCCCGCTCTTCCCAGTATGTCTCTGCACTCCTCATTTATACTCAACGAAGGGTCATTTCATGTCAGATCATCCACACCATCTCAGATTATGATGAAACCTGGTATATGGAGAGAATTGCCGATTTCAAAGATGTAAATTGTACTGAAATCGGTGATGGGATTCAAATGTTACGAAGGTTCAAAATTGTGGTAAAAATGGTCCAAAATGTGCGCCCGACACCCACATTAAAATAGAAAAAAAAAAAGGATAACTTTATATGTCATAGAAACTTCAATTTTGTTTTACGGTACCGGTATTCAGAATAAAATGAGCTATCGTCTGGAGTGAAATGTATACACCGCTGAGTAGCAGGTCAGGTACAGACCTCACACTTTGAAGAATTATAGTATTCAGTATTCCGAATTTAACCTGGTATTTCACCCGTAATTGTGACAAAAATTGTACAGATAGCTTACAACCTGTACTTGCACCATGCCAAAAACTATGATGGAAAAACAAGAAGTGGATTAAATAAATGTACCCTTCACAGCTGTTGCAAATGTTAAAGATCATGATGTGCAAAATGCAAGCGTCTGCATTCTATCCAATGACATAGATCATTGTGTCCCAATGGTGTTCCACTCACAGAAGCTTATTTTGGTATACATCGAAGAAAAGTACCCTAGAATAGGAAGTGTGGAGTATTTCACTGATGGGTGTGCTGCACAATCGAAGAACTGTAATACATTCCTAAATGTATGCCACCATGAAGACGACTATCACAAGAAAGCAAAATGCAGCTTTATCGCTACAAGTCATGGAAAGTCACCATGTGATGGGATAGGCAGCATGGTGAAAAGGCTTGTGGCCAAAGCCAGCCTACAAAGGCCAGCGAAAAATCAAATTACACCACCAGAGGCTATGTATAACTTTTGCAAGCACATTAAATGCATCATAAACACGTAGTATGATGTATTCATTATTTCGAGCCAACTGTACCATTAACCATCAGCGCTAAAAGGACAAGTGCTGACGAGAAGTTCAGTGTATCTTCCTGCTTTGGTCCTATTTCATCCACAGAAACTCCAATACTTCCTTCCCTGAACAACACTAATAATTTTTGTTTCCTTTTGTTAGTCTTATATTCACTCACTGAGCACAAGAATATTCAGAGTTCATATCTAGATTTTTGCTTTATTCTGTAAAATAATAATCAGTTAACACTTTTGTATAGTTACAAATAGGTACCCGAAACGTGTTCTGATATAGTTCTCTTGACGAAAACATTTATTAAATCCACTTCTCCTTGTTTCTCAATCACAGTTTTTGGCATGGTGCAAGTAAATGTTACCAACTACCTGTACAACGATTTTTGTTACAATTAAGAGAGAATTCGGAATTCTGTAATTCTTCACAGAGGTAATTCTGTACCTGACCTGCTACTCTGTACCAGGGTTGAAAAAAAAAATCACGATATTTTAAATAAAAACATATTTTTGTTGATTTTTTAAACGAAAATTCATTTTTCTTGAATTTTTGTTTAAATCATCTTTCTATTTAAATAACTTGCGGCACTGAAAAAGCTACTAAGTTAGTACTTTTTCTCTCCAAATACCTTAACCAGTAACAACTACAGTAAACTTCACGAATATGTTGTGTTCGCTATGGACCATAGCCACTGAAAATAACTTTAATAATTTTGAAAAGAAAGGAAGATATGGCGTTACTTACTTGTGGTAAATTTTACAATAGAAAGTTAACATGTACGAACGTTTACATTACTTTCGTCGATACACAATGAATGAAGTGGTATCCGAGAGGCAAACACCGTAATTAAGTTAAATAAAAAGAAACAATTTACAATGTTTCTACGAATCAACTTTCCTTCTAAAATAACGTCTGTCTCTTCCTTTCTTTCTAAGCAACTGCGAATTTTATAATTGCAATTTCCTCTTTTCTCCAGGCTACATCTTCCAAAACACTTATTCTAGGATTCAATTTTCTAGAATATAAATATATATTTTTACTAATATAAAATTTAGTTCATTTCACTTAAGAGTTTTCAGCCCTCAAAATTATACTATCAATATGGGAACAACCTATGACAATCTATACATATAAAAATGTATGTATGTCAGAGTGGGTAAAAAACATGCTTTTGTTTAATAAAAAAAAAAAGGTTTTTGTTTTGTTTTGTTTAAACTAGGTTTCTCGGGTGTTTAAATACTTTGCTTATTTATTTAAATTTTACATATGGATAAACGTAAGTTTGTTTCTCCTTAATATCCTTATGCAGTAGTGGGGTTATGAAGGACAGGACCTACAACTTAATGTGGAATCCGAACCACTACTCGGTTTACACCTGAGAGAAACTGTCCTCCATCTGCACTCGAATCCGGGACCCGTTGCCTACAAATGCGATGAGTCTGCCGACTCATCCTCGGAGGACACCTGATAGAAATACGTTGTACTTATCTTGCATACTTGTGAATATAATTATTACGAGTCACTTCACAACAAAAAGAATACACAACTCCACAAGTGAAATCACTGTCCAGAGTTATACTAACTAACCAACTATATGGCTCACGAAACTCGTAAGTTCATCGCCGCAATAACAAACGTTCGCCATTGGATTCTATCCTGGGCAACATCAAGCCAGTTTTTATTACAAACACCTACTTCTCTAGTTATACGCATTATTAAAATACCGGTAACTGGACAATTTCAAAAGACTACAGAGCACAGATCTACTTTAGTCCAAGCTAGTTCACTGAGTAAGAAATACACAGACTTAATGTGTATATCAATAGAAGAAATGAATCAAGATAGTAGGAATAATTTGAGTTCACTCTGGCTCTGAACCATCCATACATGCAGAAATACTTTTGATTTCAATAAATTGGTTTCCTAGGATTTTGAGACAGTAACATCCGAACCACTACTCGGTTTGCACTTTAGAAAAATTCTGTAGCCCCATCGAGAATTAAGCCCCTGGATCCCTTGATTACAAGGTGAAAATTACCACAGATGGTTAAATATGCGCAATCGTCACTATGACGTTCACAATATTTGTGGCATTTTTTATTATTATTATTATTTTTTTACCTGATGTATATTCCAGCATAACTCTGGAAAGCCTCGAGAAATTTCAACCAAACTTGGTACAGACATCACCACCTGGAAAGAAATACTGTGGGGGAAACGAACCCCTTGGGAGAAGGTGTGACGTAATAATAATAATAATAAAAAAACGATACTTGTGTCGAATCCATAGTTTTCAAGGTCGCTGAGATAAATAGTGACTCTCCAAATGCCATGTAAGACACCGCTAGCAACCCTAGGGGTGCGGGTGGGAAGTGTTGACATGTAAATATAATCAAAAACGACCTATATTAGTGTCGAATCCATAATTTTCGTGGTTGCTAAGCTGATTGGTGACAGTCCCGATGACATTTAAGCCCAAGTCAAGTCGAACAGAACTTCGCTGAAGTAGTAGGTGACGTATTTTATTCACCTCGCACCAACGGGTGGTTACATCAGCTAGTATTCCATAAAGTGAGAGCCATTTTGAAGCCGCGGTCGCTCAGTAGTAGAGCGCTCACCTCTGGTCCGTCAGGGCCCAGATTTAATCCCGGCTCGTGCCATACGGGCTTTGTGAACAAACACCGTGTGCGTGGGTTCTCTCACAGTTCTCTTGTTTCCTGCCATTATCTTCATTCGACCAATTCTCTTGTCATCATCCATTCGGCCTGATCCAAAGTTGCCTAAAGGGCTTGGATGAAATTCAGTTCAATGAGAGCTAATTAATGCAGTCAAACCAATAATTGATACGCAGGTTTGCATTTTTCTCCTTCAGCATGCACATGGGTAAGCTTAATACTTTCATTGAGTATAAATTGCTTTCAAGCAATTTGTGAAAAAATCAAATAATTTGATACAAATTAAATACACGAAGTAGGTAATATTACGAACAACGATTTTTGTCTTGTAAATAAAAACTGGATTTTCAGTTTTCTGTGTTAATTTTCATATGTATTACAAAAAACATATTTGTAACACAAATTGTAAACTTATAATGTGAATTGAGCTCCTACGTTCTCTTCTAAAATTTCGCAAATCAAAATGAACCACCAAATAGTTCATGTTAAAATTCTAGGTTTGGTTTACATTATAAGACCCTATCATCACATAAGGACTAAAGTAATAGGTAAATTTCAAGCTTACTTATGATTCAAACCACAGAATGATTAAAAATACTGCACTTAAAACTACTTTTTTTAAAAAAAATATATATATAAATCATTGATTTAAAAAATCAACTTATTTAAATCGCGATTTAAATCAATCAACCTTGGTATATACATTCCACTTCAGACGATAGCTCATTTTATTCCCAAACCACTTTTTCTTCTCCCTACTCTTTTTGTGCCATTTTCACCGTCTGATCATTTTTCTGTCATCCTCACTATATCTACTTTCCTTTAATTGTTCCAAAACCTTTCCACATTTCTCTTCTTTTGATCTTCCATGTTAATATTCTCTATTCTTTCCTCCATGTACCTTTTGAAATTTTCTTCAGTTATTTCATCAACGTCACTCATCTTGGGGCAAAAACTACTGCTGCGCATTTCTTCTGAAACCATGAAGTCGTATATCTCCCGTCTTTCGTTATCTTAATCCTGATATAAGAAATTTAATACAGTGGACTCTAATTCGAACTCCCAGGGGATACGAAAAATGTTCGAATTATCCAATAATAGAATTAACAAAAAAAATGCATTATTAACGAAAGTCAATAGAACAAAACTATTTTCTAATCTAAAATCATAGGTAATTAACAGCAGGGTTCACACTCTTTTGCCAAGATCAAATTCCTGACTTTTCCAGATCACTACTCAGAAATTTCCAGGTACCCCTTTTTTGTATATATATCATAATTCCATGGGAAAATAAGGATGATAGTTGGATGAAAATAAAGATACATCAAAATATTTCACTGTATTCTTTTCTTAAATTGGTTCACGGTTGGCACATTAGCCTCCAAGTAATTTCAAAAACGATCCAACATTGAATGCTTGCTGTAGCTAAATGAACTTCAAACAATAAGCTATCAAATTCTCTTGAGTTTTCCAGGTTTTTCAGGCATTTTAGTGAAATTCCCTGACTCTTCCAGGACATTTTAGTGCTAAGCTGGATTCCCTGACTATTCCAGGTGAGTGGGAACCCTGTAACAGGCAATGGACCCTACCTTAAACACGGACATATTTTTGTGCGTGGTCTTATAGTGCAAGCAAAACACAATTCCTCAATCAATAATTAAGCTACCAGCAAAGTTAAATACATTTAAATAAGTATTAACACACAAAATACATAGGCCTACATGTATTTTACACGATTACCAGAGAGTTCACTTTTATTTACTCTGTGAACTTCAGTTGAACATTATACAGATTTCACGTTCTTAAGAATACCTTGGTTAGCGAAGGAGGGAGTTTAAAGACATGCACTTTCACACAAAAGGGGGGGAAGGTGAACAATCCCACATAATTCAGCAGGCTGCATACCAGCAAACAAAAATTTTCTCTTCTCTACGACTGTCTCCGGATAGCTCAAATATAAATTCCTGCTGCACATTTCTTCTGAAACAATGAATTTACATATCTCTCGTGTTTCGTTTTCTCAATCCTGATATCCAAGAAATTTAATATTTTGTTTTCCTGTATCTCACTTTCCAAAAACATCCCTTTGCAGTTATCATTGAGCTCCTTAATGAATATTTCTAATGTTCTTCTTAAACCTTTCCAAATACCCAGACAGTCATCTACGTACCTGCAAAACAGTACCTATCTGTCTGTCCGTTCACTTTCTCCATCACCATCCTTCCCTGATCATTCATAACCAAATCTGCTAACACTGGGCTTATACAAGTTCATATACTGAGGTCTTCTTTCGCACGCACTATCCTGCCACCTATCTTGCAAAATCAATTGATCAGCATAACCAGTAGAAAATACATAATGGTAGAACAAGCAGATAGGGAGGTGCGGTGGTAGTGACGGATAAATATGAGAAGAAACTGGAGGAACTGAATGATAATGGATATGAAGAAGAGTACAGTAGAATATTGCAAGAAGCTTATGGACGACAGGTTGCATTGCTACAGTCTAAACAAACGGGTGTTTAGCAGTAGGTTTTGTAGTTTTCGATATTTAACAACTAGTTATGGTTTAGTGCTTTGTGCCAGATTGTCAGCTAAATTACAATGAAAGAGGTACGTGCTGCCTTTTTCTGTTTCTAAAGGACTGAAACTAGAAAAGGAAGTGGAGGGAGTCAATTACGTAGCTAAGCGAATTCCACACAATGCCATTGAACGCGACTTTGAATACGTTGATATGATTATCAGGATAATTCATCGTTGACTGCTGAGTTCTTGATTTAAAATAGGTGATAATTATATCTAAGAAGCTTAAATAAACTGAAGTTGCTAATTCGGTAATGGTTAAGGAACACACTCAAGATAAATACGAGTTCTTAAGTGAAACCCTTGTACCCTATGTACAGCTGCGCAAACTGATATTATAGGTAAAGTTATAAAAGGTATAGCATAAATCAAAATTTCGAACGATATTAGTACCTTTGTATATGTTTCATAAGAACAAATTACCGGAGTTACTCACTTCAACTTATTATATTTACTGTTCATATGTCCTTTTCTTGCACTTTCTCTCATATGTGCATCAAATCTCTGTCCTATATAAGGAAAAGAACATTTCTGCACAGCATTTTCTACTCTTTCAGTCAGTTTCTGCTCGTCACTGAAATAATCAACAGTTCGAAAAATAGCCATTGATTCCACAACTGATTTCTTACCCTTCTGCCATCAAACTTATTGTTTGTTTAGACTTGGCCTCCGCCGTTGCTGTGGAAACCAACTAGATCTGAAGTCAAGACTTCAGTTCTCCAATCCCCTGTTTTTCGCCTAAAATATCTTTTCTGATAAGGTGACACAGGTTAGATACGGAAAAGTGATACCAAGGTGCTAATCGCGACCTAGATTTGTTCAATGATTCCATTAATAACCAATTCTAAATCGTCTATATACACACAAGACAAACATACGTGCAAAAACTTACCTTTGAGCAATGGAAGAGGTTGTAACTCAAGATCTGTTGCAGTCCTATACCTGGAGGATCCTTGGGATTTTTTCTGTTTCTTTTTTAATGAACGTTTCGCAAACGGGTCTATCCTATCTACAAATGTTGCTGTAGACATGGCGCCTAGTTTCAATTTACTACAAAAATTATTTTTGCATCCGTCATTAACTTTTATGTGCGCTCCTTGCACTTTTCTTTCTTAACTCTCGCATTACGATATTTGTATTTAAACACAGCACTATACACTGGCTATGAATAATTTCAACCACAAAATACACCACCAGCTCCCTTAGTTGACAGCTGGAACTTCACAGGATCAAATACATTTTCCCTGGTGACCACTGATTAAATCACACGCAACACATACTTAAATCACAAACGCTGCACTCTTCCGATTATCACAAGCCTACAGGGTGTAGTTGCGCAAAATTATCCTGCCGGTACCACAAATAAGCACTATTTCAATTAGCACACACACACAAACATACAAATATATATATATATATATAATTAATATATAATTCCTCTAAAGCAGAGAATTTAAATTATTAAATTCAGTACATGCCATCCATTTTCTGGTGTTCTGATACAGCTGTTCACAATTTACATTCGACAGCAAGTAGCACATACTGCAAATCTTTTGATGTTGAAGCAATACCCCACCGCCATCAGCTGCACTATACATGTTCCTCGCGCCATGTTCTTCACGTAAAATATTGATTTTGATGAAATTGAATTCTAATGCAAAACATTCTTCATCATTTAACAATAGGAACACATGTACAAACAAAAAATTTCTTCAAAAACTAACAAATATGAGCCACCGTAAGACTTCACTAGCAAAAAGAACAGAACACTCAGCGGTACCTTGTGCTGAAAATAGTAATCTCGAAGTCTCGTGATATGCGAGAAGAAACAAAATATGATTTCGTTTCATGAAATCTCAATAGATGGAATCTAATCACATCGACTGTTAGTGCCTAGGTAAACATGTATTATTTACGGTGCCATCTTTGGCTCAACAAAAAAGTTCAGTGCGGAAAAAAACGCAACGTGCACACGTCACTCTCATGGGACTAATATTCCGAACTGGGTCACGTATGTTCATAACACATTTCAATAATTTAAAACATCAAAATCGTGCTTCTAATAACAAAAATAGCTCAAAACAGTAGCATGTACTGTTTCAATTTGCTATGAACTTACCAGTGTTTCATTTAAGCCTATCTTGTAGTTGGAAGTGTCGTAATCAGTTGCAGTGACCGTCTTCTAACTGTTTATACTTTTAACTCAGGCGGTTCGAATCCCAATGGCACAAACATGTTTTTTTTTTTTTTATTTTCACGAAAAGTAAGAGTAACATAATATTAATAGTTTTGATAGCTCAATTTAAATTTACATTTTATATTCCGTGATAGCGAAGCTATAGAAAAAGTGATCTTATAATATTGCTAAGTGCGTCCGTTCGTTTACATCTAGAAAATTAAGGCTGAATCTAAACAGGTTTTTCCGCCTTTTCCCTTTTACGTCAATTATTCAAATTTGAGTGCAGTTAAACAGAAAATAACTTTTACAAACTATAGTTTATTACGTACTTCAATAATAAATATCATTGGCCTCAAAGATAAGCTAACAGAAATTTCAAAACTAAGTCAATACACTTTTGGGACAGTCCCATGTCCCAAAAGTGTATTGACTTAGTTTTGAAGTTTCTGTTAACATTCCATTCAAATTAATGGTATTTATTATTGAAGTACGTAATAAACTATAGTTTGTAAAAGTTATTTTCTGTTTAACTGCACTCAAATTTGAATAATTGACGTAAAAGAGAAAAGGCGGGAAAACCTGCTTAGATTCAGCCTTAAATCTCAGGAACCACAACGTATAGAGAGGTGCTTGATATGTTCTTCGTAAGGCCATAGACCTCATAATAGATAGACTTAGCACGCTTCACCATTTCTGGCTCCGCTAAAACTAATGGATTTTTGTTCAGAGCGCGTGATTTTGAATCCATAGACCCCATAGCTCTGCCTACTATGAGGTCTATGGCAGAGCTACCTAGCGGATGGATTCAAAATCACGTACTCTGAACAAAAATCCATTAGTTTTAGCGCACCCAGAAATTGGGAAGCGTAATAAGTTTATCCATTATGAGGTCAATGGTAAGGTATTGCCTTGACTAGCTCAGATACGCAGGAACCGTCTTGATTCCTGCAGATGTTCTTTATTGGCAACCTATTTCATAAAATTTCAATTGTTCAAGAAATTTTCATTCCGTTAGACTTATAACACAATAGTAGGACTGAAAATTGCGTTTGCCTAGATATCAGGGGCAGGCACAACGTAGTTGAGTTGACGTGGTACGGTAGTTGAGCCACATAGGTGAGTTGACGTGGTATGGACTTTCGTACAAGATTACGGTTCAATTTTGGATGGGAGAAAGTGATGACATAATCGAAATTGATGCAAATTTAAGATGGCGGCCGTAATGATCCACGTAGGTGGCTTGAGGTGACCTAGGAGGTGTAGTATAAGAGTACGGATGAATTTTGGTGAGAAAAATGACTTCATAGCAAACGTGGCTCAGGGAAGATGTGGGGTGGAAATTCCCATCACCTGACAGCGCAGGATAGAGTTGAGAAGATGGGGAGGTTAGATAACGCTGTTTGTACTAGATCGTGATTGAAAAAATATTGATGACGTAATCTAAGATGACACCTGGAAATTTCCATCACACGAGCTTTGAGGTGAGTTGGAATGATGTTTCTACAAGATCGTGGGTGAATTTTGCCTGGAGAAAAGTGATGACGTAATCCACTTGGTAACATTATTAAAACAATGCGGGTTGCAAAACTAGATGGATTTACAAGACCATTGACGTCATGGTGGGGTACAAGTGAGGATTTGAAGTCATGCGGACATTGACAAGAGAGCAAGTTAGGAGTTGATTTAAAATAAATGCGGACTTTACCTTAGACGAATAAAAATATCCAGAAGTGAAGAAACAAAGAAATGAGACCAAAGGTAGATTCATCATTATAAAAAGAAGAAGAAAGAGGGGCTTTTGGTTGCAAGGTGATCATCCATTTTATTTTGATGGTAAATGCTAAGAGAAAAACATCACACATTTCAAAAAAGTGTCTACTTATTTTGATTGGCTGACGGGACCAATAGTCATTTTTTAACCAGCTTGAGTCTTCTGGTGGGAATTTCAATGAGTGATTTTTTTTAGATTCCAACCGGCAAAGGGTTACGCCATTTCTTCGGGTTAAGAAAAGGGATAGGATCAGTGAGAGAAGGATTTTTGTTGGTCTATGAGGGTGTGGGAAATCTTTATTTATTTCTTTATTTAAGTATCATTTTTCATCATTTCTTCTTCGTTTCTTCACCATTTGTTGGGAACATTTATTTCTTTATCGTGACTCTTATTGCAATCGTACATATTCACGATTAGGTTACATAAGATATAAGATGATTTAGAAAGATTGTGCAGAAAGTAGATTAATAATATCTATGGGAGTAACAAAAGATTAAATAGGTCTGTACCAGAATGCTATATAATATTAATGCGGTGAGATGAAGGATGTGGTGAAGTGCATTATTCACGAGACAATCACAAAACATTGTATTAGAAAGACGAATGTAGGGTCATCTTCTGTCCTGGAGCTACGCAGGACTGATGGGGACAAATGAGGCCCAAGTTAGTAATAATGAATTACTCGTATACAGATGGGTAGATTTGTGGTGATAGATGGTCAGGATGATAGATGTCGAAATCAGGTGTTATAGGATCATCATCGTCTAATGTATTTGAGTACATGGTGAGAAGATGGAGTGGAGTCTGTAGATATTGTGTTGGTGTGTCCATCGCAGCATCTAGGTGTAGGGTATACATGAATATTGGGTTGCCAGTGTATAAGTGTGTGATGATGTACTTTCTGCGTAAGTGTTCAATATGCTGGAGGATTGTTGGAAAGTAATCCTGTCGTAAAGTGCAGCTGTAGAAGAGGGAAGTCGTATTCGGAATGCTAATCGTAGGGCGTGTCTTTCAATGATTTGTAGGCGTTCGTAAAAAGAGTCTGGGGCAGATATCCAGGCAGTATGTCCATGTGTTATTGATGGCAGCAGAAAGACTTTATATGTTTTGATTACAATGTCTGAGTGAAGTCCCCAGGAAGTTGTTTCATTAAGTTTAATCTTTGGGAAGTTTGTTCCTTAACTTTTTGGAGGTGTCCCTTCCATGCAAGTTTTGTGTCAAATACGATTCCGAGATATGTTACTTGTGTTTTTGGTTGTACTGGTGTTCCATTGACTAAAATATTTAATAAGGTTGGATTTCGCCGCACTCTTGAACGTCGATGTTGTATGATGATGGATTGAGTCTTGGAAGCATCTACTGATAATTTCCATGTGTTACACCAACTAAGGAAGGATGTGACGGCCGGTTGTAACGTTCGGTTTATATGTTGAATGGATTTCCCTAAAGCTAGAAATGCAGTGTCATCGGCGTACTGAAATAATTTGATGTCAGGTAGGGCACGCATATCTGATACATACATGATATATAGTAGCGGCGATAATACAGAATCTTGTGGTACGCCGGTGTTAAGAAAGATGGGATGTGATGTCGAGGAATTAATAATTATGTAGACCATACGTGTGGAGAGAAAAGAATGAATTAGTCGGATGTAACTATGTGGGAGCAGGAAATTTCGCAGTTTATAGATGAGTCCGGAATGCCATACTTTATCAAAAGCTTTTTCCAGATCGAATAATAGAAGACAGGATGGATATGCCATATTATAATGATGGGTGATGGTACTGCTTAGTCGTAGAAGTTGGTCCGATAAACTTACGGATGGTCGATAACCTGCTTGATGTGTTGGTAATAGATTGTGTTCAGTGAGATGGATGTGTAAGCGATGTACAATGATTTTTTCAAAGATTTTACTAAAACAAGATGTTAATTGAATTGGACGGTAGGATGAAGTTTCATGAGGAGATTTGTTGGGTTTTGTGAATAGTAATACCTTGGATATTTTCCAGTCAGGGGGATAGTGTCCAGTTCGTAATATAAAGTTGTATGTTGAGGCTAAGAGATTGATTATTATGGGTGAAGCAACTTTGATTAATTTGTATGTGATTGAATCGAATCCTGGTGCTGAGTTGAGTTTTCGAGCGATAGCAGTATTAACGTCGACTGTAGTTATAGCAGTTGTCAGTTGATATTCTCCATACGAAAGCTTTGCTTTTATATACCAAAGGTAAAATAAAATAATGGCTGAGCAAAGCACTACAATTTATTTTAAAAAATTAAAATTTTTGTAAACGTTTTCGCCGACTACCAAAACACTCGGCTTCCTCAGACACACTAAATCATATACACAACACAACCTTCAGTGAGACAGTTCCGTGGTTCCTGATTAGCTCTTATCAGAAGTTCCCAGCCAATCCCGTACCGACTACAAAAAGTGAATTTTTAATTAACCCCCCCCCCTCCTGCTCCTACTACCTTTATCTTACAAAATCAAATTAAGCCCTTTTCCTCTTCCTTCTTGTACAAACTATTTAAATAAGAAAATAAAATTAAATAGAAAATAAATAAAATAAGCAATAAAATAAACAAAACTAATTATACAATAAAAGAAAAATAAGGAAAACTAAAAATAATTACAATAAATAAAGAAATAAATAAAACTAAAAAGTTAAAAATATAAAATAAAGAGTAAATAAATAAATAATAACAAAGCAACACT
>JAGDQP010015196.1:0-43333 GCA_022664845.1 Lepisma saccharinum | reverse complement strand
TAGCCTAGTCGGTAGCGCGCTTGACTTCAGTGCGAGCGGTTCCGGGTTCGATTCCCGGTGGAGGCTAAAAAAACACGTCTGGTCAGCGTGTGACCAGTAGACCAACTTCTCCCTTCGGGGAGAGGCCTCATCCAGTAGTGGATCGAATATAGCTGTGATTTAGTATTTATTATACATGGTGTTCCGTAATTCCTATGACAGCGTTTGGGAGTTGAAAGTAGACATCAAAACAAACAAAAGAAACTATATGGACACAAATCGCAAAGCGGCGTCCTTTACGAGTTATGAGCGTGGGAAATTTGGCGGCACGGAAATTTGAGAATCTATAGCACAAAGACGATAGGCCGTGATACAGGCGGCGTTGAATTTCATAAAGGAAGTCATATGCGTTGTATCCAAAAATATCAAAATCAAAACTCCAGAACAATTGCGCAAGGGATTCCCCAAAGGAAGTGAGGGATTCCCGCATATGTTTGCAAATAAAGATCGGCGAAAATGAGCTGGAAAGGCAAGAGTACGTAATATTAAAGTACAATTCGTCTGTGCCACTTCGATAGTGCAAACAGAATCAAAGATATGGAGAATTGTGGGGTTGCGATGAGTGGTTGCATAACTACCAGTAAACAAGTTGCACGTGTATAACTTATTTGAAATATAACATGAAAGATAGTTGGTTTGCTGAGGGTTCTACGTACATGTGAAACACGCAAAAGCAGTACAAAACGTAGTCTTATTATTGATCTGTGGGAGTAACAAATGATACTAGTAATATTAAGCCGAGAATCATTGTGCAAAATGTGACTGGACTCTATTCATGTTACATAATAATCAAAGTTTGTTACCAAACCACCCTGGGTTGCTCGGAAAGCAACTGGCATCCATTTTAATCATGCAGCTAAACTCTTGACTTTCTGCAACTCTACTGGGTGTACCTGAAACACATTAACAGTAGGCTGTCCTAAGTATATACTATGGAAAAAAGTCACACATACCATTCAAGACAGGCATGTGGTATTTGTGTTTGCGATGTACGCTATCTGCATTAACAGAGAACGTCATTGAGTGACATGAAAAATGAATGAAGCACTTTGTGTGTCTGCCTGCCACGCGGTATGTGTGTCCGAACACTACTGCGACCGAACATCGTGACGGAAAGTTTCACTGGTGTAGGTCATTCTCACCAGACAAATGCTGAGATACCTTCTGTACGGCCAGGACCGTTGCTTTCCAAATCGTGGGCCCTTATCTATCCCGACCGGAGCTTCAGATACGTAATGGCCATAAATAACAAATACAGTAGTATGTAGTTTCGAAGTGTGTTTCTGGTTCCGAGAGTGTGCCTAGGGTATGACCGAACGTAATTGGTAAATCCCGAGTAAAGAACGAGTGAAGAGGGCCAAGACAGAAGGCGGTTTTGTACAATTTTGAAACGAATGTCGAAGCTTGAGATATGCCATTCATTTTTGCACGTGTCCCCTGTGGGTGGGTGGTAACGCTCGCTTCCGTCTAACAAACGGGTCCCGGGTTAGATTCCCGGTGGGAACACATGTGGGTCGGAACCCACGTAAAGCTGTAGGCCCCGTCCTTAGGAGCTCTTTAGCTCGTTTAGGACGTTAATAACAATTTACGCACGCACGCATTGTGTCACATGTTTAGATCGTGGAAGACATTAATATGAATGCATGAAGTATTGGACTATTTCTATTTATGAATGCTTGTCGACCGGAAACAACATGATGGCACAATGAAGACTGAACCAGCCTTATCATTCAAGGTTGTTACAAGACACGCATGAATTATCACCAGCTGAGCCAAAACCACAATTTGCCATTTTTGTTGTTCATAGTGGAATGTGTGTGTGTTCGACGTAACATAATCGAGAAAAGAAGCAGACAATACAACACTTTTGTGCATTGCAGGAAGAAAAGTAAATTTGCAGGAACAACGTGTATAATAAACAGTTCGTACCGGTTTTACCTTTCGAGTGCTTCACATGTCCAATCCTGGTTCAGACTTCGTATCCCATACCAGCCGTTTTCGATCGCGTCTATGCGAACATACGTCGTCGGTGCGAGGCATGCATCGCTGTTCGTGGGAGTTCCTTCCAGCAGCTCTTGTAGTACATGTCGCTTCATACAATGGACTCCCCACATGCGTCCTTTGATCGTCACAAAGAGTACTCTTCATTTCGAACTTGGTAAGTGGTACGTACTGACCTAGTGACCAGTGTTTCCTGTGTGAGTGTTCAGAGTGTCTTGTATTGCAAACATACTTGTTTTGTGCCTTTGTCGCACGGACCCTTAATGTCCGCCGCAGGTTCTCGCAGTGGTGGTTGCTTGTGCAAAGAGGACAAGATTGCGTTATACTGTTCGTTTCCCAACTCTGTTGTCCTTTCTATTCGAATGTGCCCTGATGTGCTTACTATTTTGTTAGTTCATAGCTTCAGCATACGTTTCTAGGACTCACGAACACACGGTGAAAAGTCCTTCAGACCTCCTTACTTCAATTCACCTATCACTGCAGTTTTGTGGTAGTGCAAACATTGAAACAAAGTATGTCATTTCCACTGTAGGGTGCAGAAGGTAACCGGACAATCTACGAGTTGTAGACGACAGCTTAGACGATAAAAGTAATACAGACAGTAGAACATACTATTTTGTGGGTTCAGTAACAACGTGTTGCCAAAATGACTCCGTACGTGTGTGTGGTAATACAAATGGAGAGTGCAACGCTGTATGAATTGATAACACATTAATCTACCCTTCAATACACGAATCATTCTGGTGTGGTTGAAACTTATTTACTGGTAGTTATGCAACCACTCATCGCAACCCCACAATTCTCCATATCTTTGATTCTGTTTGCACTATCGAAGTGGCACAGACGAATTCTACTTTAATATTACATACTCTTGCCTTTCCAGCTCATTTTCACCTATCTCTATTTGCAAACATAAGCGGGAATCCCTCACTTCCTTTGGGGAATCCCTTGCGCAATTGTTCTGGAGTTTTGATTTTGATATTTTTGGATACAACGCATATGACTTCCTTTATGAAATTCCACGCCGCCCGTGTCACGGCTATTCGTCTTTGTGCTATAGCTTCTCAAATTTCCGTGCCGCCAAATTTCCCACGCCCATAACTCGTAAAGGACGCCGCTTTGCGATTTGTGTCCATATAGTGTTTTGTTTGTTTTGATGTCTACTTTCAACTCCCAAACACTGTCATAGGAATTACGGAACACCCTGTATATATAAGGTGATTCACGAAATCAGTAACAGTGCCTTAACTCAGCTCCTAATGCACAGAAATCTTTGAAACATAAAATGTTAATACCAAAGTGCATGTGCCTAATCACGTGGTGATGCTTTTGAAATCAAGGGCGTCTCGGAAATGCCTGTTAGGGGAGTGGCAACTTCAAAATTTTAAATTGAAACAGGGGTTGATTTTGCACCCCATTGAAAGAATAGATAAATTTTGAACAACTTTTAGAGGAAACAGGTTTCCATATCTCTTACCGTTTTGCTGTTACACGAGCTCAATAATAGATCAATGCGAGGGTTCCGCATGCTGCAGCTGAAAGGAAATTGTTTGAAACTAAAGCGAAGTACAAAATTGTAGATGCGGGAACAAATCGTGCAATTTCCGAAAACAGTGGCGTCTCGGGAATACCTCTATTGGGGGCGGCAAACTTAAATTTGTCAAATAGAAACAGTGGTCGATTTTGCTTGAGTTGAAAGAAGTGCTAAATATTGAACCACTTTCATAGGTAATATTTCATGACAGTTGGTACCGTATGGCTGCTACAGAAACTAAGTTGTTGGGCAAAAGAAAAATGATGAGATAGTATTTACAACGTTAGAACAAAACGAATTAGGAAACAGTTGGTCAAAAAGAGGAAAAAGGGTAACCAATCAGCTGTTGCCAAAGGGTTGAACAAAACATGGTGACATGAACCTGATTATTTGCAAGAGAACAATTTCAGAAAGATGAGGAATTAGCTAAATAATCGTCTTACCTTCTCTGAAGTGTAATCGATGCACCCTCGGCTTCACAAATGCTCATAGTGATGTCCACGAACAGCAAAATAGCGATTTATTCGGTGTACATAATTGTGAGCAGCAGCTTCACGCTCGACAAGTTGATGTTCCGGAACGCGGTTGTAATGCGTGCTTTCATCTTGATAATTGTAGTTGGTCTATTGACGTAAACAAAATCCTTAATTCGATCCCAGAAAAAAATTGTCCATACAAGTAATTTCGTAACACCTCGAAGGAAACTGTGAATTGGAACCTCTCCCGATCCAGCGTTGCGGAAATAGAACACTTAACTCTTCCCTACAGATAGCAGCATTATATGCTGGACAGCCATCTAATTGAAACCACATCGTCTGACTAAGGTACGTTTTCCATTAGCGGCTGTAGATGCTATCGCAAGAAATAACGAAACATTACATCTGTTAAATGACCATAAAAATGATCATGGCCCAAAGACCTGAGTTCCTAGAATGACGAACAACACATTAATGCTACATCGTCGTTGCCGATTGACTTCTCGCATTCAGTGCGGATTCTCCGCTGACCATTAATGTGCAATGTGGAGATTTACGTTGCCATCCCTGCATTATGTAGCTTCATCAGTCTATATCCCATGCATAGATTAATATATTTTGAAATGATTTTGCACCAAGTCCATTGTACACAACCGAAAAAAGTCATTATGAATACTTGGTCATGAGGTTTCATTTGAGAAGTTTGGGAGTCACATCTCCCAAAATAGTGAATTCTTCTCACGCAAAGACATGAACATGAATTGTATAAGTATGCGTTGTACTGTGAACATATTGAAAAGTTTGTAGGGTATTTTCCCTTTTGTTTTAGTCAACATTCTTATCAGTGTCATTTCGTTAATAATCTGACTTTGATCACTATTCCATATATCTGCATTTCAGCAGTTTTGACTTTCAGTACAGTTACTAATATTGTAACAACCTTTTGTCCAGTCATGTCAATGTATACCACTTTACGTACATGTTGTATAACGTAAAATCCCAACCTTAAGGGGCCCTATTTCGTAAACGAATAAACGTAGGTGAAAACTGACTTCAGATTTAGATTTCTTGAAAGAAGCTAGCCTAAAACGATATGTCACATGACCCACTTTCCATTACAAATTCTTGAGCAAATTCCAAGATCGTGTCTTTCAAGATGGCTGCCATGATCCTCACCTTCCGCATCTGGTAGCGCAGCATTCACGTTACTTCTGTTTCAATATCTTGTCTCACTCTCTTCACGCGTTTACAATTTACAAGGTCTTTTATATTATACACTACTCAAGTCATTGGCGAATATGTAATCGAAGATAGCAATTCACATATGAATGATCGTCCTTTCTGATCTCAACGTATCACATTCTTCAAGAAAAACTCAGTTTCGCACAAGGATATTTGTTCGAGCAAAAAACATTCTATTATTAAATAGCTTCGGAGAAAATAGCAGTTAAGTCAACACCTGCTATTTTTCCTCGGTTTTACAGTGATCGCAATTTAGTCAAAGTAACAGTGCAAAATAGCTGCTACGTTATTTTTGTCCATCTCTATTCCGCGTTTTTTCAAGGTTTTACTGTGTTTGTTCCGTTCTATCGATAATAAATCCGGCATAAATTAGATTTTCAAAATTTTGTCCTTTATTGCCTTTTTCCAACTGCCGATTAATTTGAAATTAAGGGAATTCTATAATGTTTAACTAATCAGAAACACTAAAAAAATAAATTGGAATAAACGTAAACAATTGATAGACGTATTCTCATGTGGTAAATGTTACTCTTTCCTTCTGGTGCTTCCGGAGGTACAGTGTCAGCCATTTTCAGCCCCCAGGAGCTATTTAAGGACACCGAGTACGTTAGTAACTGCAGCTTCTTATTAACTTCCGTGATACAGATTGCACTTAATGTGTGTATCTCCTTATGATATTTGAGAACAAATACCCGTCATAAATAAAGCAAGATTTTGTTCGTGTCTTTGCAATTGATAATTTCACTGCAACACATATTGTTGGGTACATTCTAATTAAAATTTATATTTTAAAATGTATGTTCTGGTATCAGTAAATTTAATACTATATTATTATAGAAATAATGTTTGACGAAATACTTTCCTTTGTTTAACACATTGTAATTTCTTTCATAAGAGTATAGCAATATAGTAACCTTGTAAGAAAAGAGGGTTAAACACTTTTAAAAATCAATTCAGTAGAAAACTGTCTACATTACTTACAACAATATTTCCATTAATTATCATATGCCATGTTATTTTCCTTACTTATTTATTTATTTATTTATTTACAAGCTGTTTCAGATACGGCAGCTCTGATATTTTACACTGAAACATTAACATTGATATCACATGTATATCCAGCAATCATAACATTAATATTATTTACAAATAAAACAGTAACAAAATTATTTACATATTTCTTCTTAGCTGTTTTCAAAAGGCTTCTTCTGTGCTGAAAATGTCTATCTCTGATGGTAGGCGATTACAATCAGAAACCATTTTGACGAACATAGAGCGTTTGACTGTATCTAATCTTGGTGCTGGGTATGTGAATATGTTGCAATTGCGTGTGGAATGGGTAGGAATGCGAAAGTTGAGCTCAGAAAGCGGCAGTTCAGATCGAAATCTGGCGGACATATTATTCTTATTTAAAATTGGATATTTTAAATAAGAATAACATGTCTGCCAGATTTCGTCTTGAAGAGGTTGTTTGAATGTTTAAGATGTTTAGAATGTTTGTGTTACTTAGGGACCTAGTCAAAGGGACTCTGTATTTAACGATGGCGATGAGAAAGCTTATGACAGAATTGAGATGTTTCAGGTGAGTAGAAGAAGCCATATTCCAAATAGCGGAGCAGTATTCCATTTTAGGTGAAATGAAGGCCTTGAAAAAAATATTAAGAGAAGAAAGGTTTGAATTTCAGGGAATCTGTTTAGAAGACCAAGTAGTTTCATGGCACTGCTAGTTGTGGCTCTAAAATGAGCAGCAAATATTAGTTTCTCATAAAAAAATTACACCCAGATCTTTTTGAAAATTTACTTGCTTAATGGGAATATTGTTGTGTCTTTGCTGCTCATATAAAGTATGTGAAAAATTTCTTTTTTCAACGAAATTGTAAGTGTGGAGGACTTTAAAAGATTTAGGGTCATATTCAAGGTATTACCCCAATGAACTATTTCAGATATATCCTGTTGAAGAAGGAGAGCGCCATTATCGGCTGTTAGTTTTCTAAAGATCTTGCAATCATCTGCGAACAGAAGAATATTATTGGAAGGTGAAGATAAGTGAGATGGAAGATCATCAATATATAGAAGAAATAATAGTTGACCAAGAACACTTCCTTGTGGTACACCGGATAACACAGAAATATATTTGGAAGAGGAATCAGGTAGAATCACATGCTGTTCACGATTAGAATCTTTGTGTAAGGAAAGAAATTTCCCATGTATATTCAACCTATCGGATAATTTATATAGAAGAATATTGTCAAAGGCTTTGGAAAAGTCCAAGTAGACCACGTCAAGTTGAGAGTATCTGAAATAGACTTATTCGCATGCGTGAGCAATGCGGACAAATTAGTTAAACAAGAGCTGTTAGGTAGAAAATCATGCTAAGCAGTATTTATGTATGGGAAGAAAAAAATGTAATGTCTATCTTTTATTGCCTTTTCAGAGACTATCGACAAAGGCGAGAGCAGAGATATTGGTCTATACGAGGAGACACTACGAGTTTTATCACCTGACTTATGAATAAGAACTATATTAGCTTGCTTCCATAGCTGGGGGAAAGCACCTTTCGAAAAATATCTGCTGAACAAGAGTGATAATGGGTAAGAGAGAGAATCACAAGGTTACGGAGGAAGATTGAATTTATGTTATCAGGTGTTACAGAGCGATGACCTGAGAGGGTACTAATGAGAGACTTGATTTCGTCAGGAGTAGTGATATTTGAAATCAAGGCGTGAGACAGACTGACTGAAGATCCTGAGAGACCACGCACGTTTTTTTTATTTTTCATGGCTGCTCGGATTTCAGAATTATACCAAGGAGGAAACTTTCGTGAACTTGGAGGTTTCTTGGGAACTTTATCTTCAACAATCGCTAAAACAACATCCGTAAAGAGATTAGTCGCATCATTTATGCTTTCGTACTCCAATAAACACCATGGAAGAATATTTAACACATTTCTTATATTATCCCAATCAGTTTACCGAGATAGTCTAACAAATTGTTCCCGTGAATGAGGGGTTTTAATACGCAGCGAATGGGATTTAAATGTTACATCAAGTGAATCATGATCAGACGGGAACAGATTTTGCCTTGGAGTACCTGATAGCATTTCTAGCGATGACAGAGCATAATCTAAATTACTATCCTCCCGTGCATTAAACATGTTATACTGACAAAGTTTTATGGCATTAATAAATGTGTCAATAAACCACCAATCATTGTCACATTTCTCTGCTCCAACATCAGGAGTTAACCAGTCTACTGATAGATTGAAGTCGCCAAAAAGTGTTACATTACCATCTGCTCACTTAGCTAGAGTTGAATCACGACAAGCCTCCAAGACGGAAATAGGAGAATGTTTGCGAGGTCTGTAGTAGCATCCTAATAACAATTTTTATCTTGATGAACACGAACTTCTACCCATATAATTTCACAGTTTCTTTGTTAATCAGGACGCAGTTTACTTTTCCATTTATTGTTGACACATATCATGACTCCTCCACCTCCCCGGTGCTCGCGGCCTGTTCTATGCATGTCAAAGTAACGTCCAAATGGTAGTTCATTGTCGAAAACAGAATCGTTCAACTACGAATCAGAGAACATGAGAAAATCATAACTTGTTAACTCGCTGAGATGAATTTCACAGTCTAATAATTTGTTTTTATGGATCTCAAGTTTTGGTAGTACACAGAGAAAGTAGTGCTTGGAGAAGAGGGATATGGGTTCAGCTGAATACTACCGCTAAGGAGTACTAAACGTAACATATAATAATAGGGAGATGTCGATTTGTCCAAGTTGCCTTACTTTGAGCGCCATGAGGCGTGGAGTGCAGAATAGAGTTGATTACTATATCCACTTGCCGAAAACTAAGACATTCTTGTTCCAAACCTCTATTGTAATGGCGTGTTCTTGTATGCTTAGAGTACACGAATAAGTATGCATAGTAGGGCCAAACACAAATTCATATTAATACTGTAATAAATACAGAAAAATTGAAAAGGTTTGAGATCGACATATCGTTGCTAACCATACTTCATAATACACAAAATCACATTCAAGTATCAATAACAATAATTTCAGGTGTAAAATGCACTAATACTATTAGTTTCAGTATAAACAATACTTCAAGTAGTCACTATTTGTAATTAGCTGCATTAACACAGCGGGAAAACCTGAATACTTGGAAGGTACAACAGAACTAGCATAAACCTCTCAGTAAACGAAGGGGGACTTCCTGTGACAAGTCGTCTACTTCGTTACTTCTTTCACGTGCAAAAGGCTGCATATTGGATCGTTTAACGTAATAGATCATAGTAGCATTAAGCATGGCACTATTACATACATTACAAAGACTTTTAATACTTAATATCTTTTCCGATATACTTAAAAATTATGTCCTATTTCTTCCTCTTCGCCATTTTCTTTTTGCGAGGCCCATCTCAGTACAGAACACAAAAATGCCAAACGCATACCCACACACGACCAAAACAAAACAAGAGTACAGTTCGTGTATGCCTAACACATACTCACCAGTAGAGGATTGGATATTCTTTGTCCTATTGGTGTCTAATTCAGCCATAATGTCACTGTGCCATTTGTGTATCAATCCAGCTTCTGTTGCTCTTCTTACCAAAGTGTTTATTCTGTCTACATACGCAGAACCTTTTCGAACACAAAATGAAAGCCAATTTTTCCCCACCGGTTCTTTGATTATGTAATAATCACACTCAAAGCAAGATGAAAGAGATTTTCCATTGTATACCAGGAACTCCATGTTGTGAAGAGCAGCCAATGATGAATCTCGGCTCATTTGAGTGGTCACTTTTCTCAGGATAATCAGCGATGGCTGTCTTGTGAATGGTCTGGAGGTAAGGATTATTGCTTTCCTTTAGGAAGCTCATCACGGGAGCTTTCGTGTACACAACTATACCTTTCTCGGCTAAATCCTTGTAAGAGTGCATTTGGTAAAAATATCGGGGAACCGTTAAGAACGATAGGATCTGTCCTTGGTATATAGAACTGATTAAAAGGGTAAAGAAAACCCAAAGAATGAAGATATATCGTTCAGAAAATATTTTGGGTTGTCTAGTTGACTGTTGAAGTAGAATTCCAAACATATATACTGATTTTAGTGAAGAGTTTGGTTCTTTGTTTGTAGATGATCTGACTACAATAATAATCACCACTAATAGAAAAATAACAATGACCAACGACCAAGTTTCTGGTAAAAGTGGCAAGAAGATTGCCATCCATATGGGTAATTGCTCAGCTCTCTTAACCATTATGAATACGTGAGTGATATATGGTGTCGTAAAACTAAACTCTTTAAACCTTTCACTCGTGAACATAACAGGTCGTAAAGCAAAATCTGATTGCTTCTTTCTTACATCGCCTAAAAGATTGGTCCATGTACCATTTGGTAGCCTCATGCCAGCGTTCGGAGCGCTTAGCCTAGGCGTAACAAGAATTGTGGTAAAGTTCATGTAACGTTGCAAACACTGGAACATTTCCCCAAATGTTCCTTCGTACTTAACATCCTTCATATATATACTTGGTGTTATTCTAAGGAAAGGTAAAAATTGTCTGCTCGCGGATACTCTGAATGGATATCTGTTCATGCTACTTAAATATTTTGATGTTGCTATTTTGCTTTCAACGTTTGTATCTAATGATGTTGTAAATATGTTTCTTAGAAACGCATTGTACGTTGCAATCTCTATGCATTTTGCATAATCAAAATGATCAGTTTCAATATGCGAATCTGTGAGTGAATGATTGCAATGCTTATTATCCACTACAACCATTTCATTCAGTAATTCTGTTCTCCACATAAAGTTAAAGATAATACCAAGAGAATCGTCAGTGTTAACAAACTGTGAAGTTATAATAATTATAACTCTTACACTGTAATTCCATTCAAATAATGTCTGTACCTGTTCTATTGTTTCACCCAAGGATTCAGGTCTATCACAAATTACAAGATATATTTCGCTCTCTCCCAAAATAGACAAGGACATTGCAATATCGTTCTCCTTAGAGTTAATGGTTCCTCCGACGACGTAAATAGTGACTGCAAAACTTGAACCTGTTGATTGTACACATAATTCATTCAGTGATACATTTAATCCAACTAATATGCTTATTTGTCGTGCATTGAAGAAGTAATTCTTTCTTAGAGATAGCATGGCATTACTTAAAAATGACTCTTCTTTTCCTACTGCTTGTGGATATAACATTTTCTGGCTAATCGCCTCCTTCACTGGCGTCAGGAAAGCCATGACTCGTACTACCAATATCGGAAAGTTTGTTTGTGTTGTGGTGGATGTAATCTTCATTTCCTTCTTCTTTAAAATGAAAGCTGTAAAAGGGGAAGGAAATATTGCATTAAAATCATTTCTGGTGATACTCTAAATTTCCTCACATTCCAAGCATTAAATAGATTCTGTCTAACCCTAAAGCACTGTATTCTTTTGAGTATTGTCAACCACCTACACAGTACTCATTACTTGTGCAAGATACCACATTTACCCATTATCCATTGATGTGTATTTGTTTTCCATCATTTCAAACATTTTATAAATAAACATGTGTTTTATTACTTAGATCACACTATAAATGTTTATTCTTATGTAGCAAACTTTTGGCTACTGTGTCCGTCTTGGTAGACAAAAACACTTTTATCATGCTTTCTGGTGATTTCCTGATGTACCTTACCCCTGTACTAAGTTTGGTCAATAAATGGTTTGAAGTATCTATAGGTTTACTTGTTAGTAAATTGCATCCTTACCTATTAATGATAATGAATGAACACAAGTTATAAATAATAAATTTTAAAATATACAGAAGTATTTCACTCACATCAATAATTATATTCCTTTTACACTCTACAAGTAAGTTCTCAACAACTACCAAAATTACTGAAATGTATTGAAATCAACCATTAGTGTATTCATTACATATCACTCAACATTTGTACATAAAGAGAGACTCTCAGGTGGAATAATTACGTATCAGGCGCCTAAAAGAGAGCAATACAGTCATGCAAAGTACTATAAGAGCCATTATCATTGTCATGGTTTTTATTTCCATTGTCACGCACTCAACTATAACGCGCAATATCAACGTACTTTGGGATTAGCTTTTCAACAGACAATTATAAATTATATAACAGCCACAATACCTACGAACAGAAAAATGAAAATACGAAAAAAGTGGACTTGGGTTGTTTTTCAATTCAGGTCTTCAATTGTTGTTATACATTACATTATGCTATAATATAATACATTTATTAGGTATATCATATAAGGGACATAAATAAGGCTATGCCCAGCTAATTATTTCTACTCAAACTTTTAATTGTCGATCATTAAGTTTTCAGTGCATTGTTAGATGATGTTTTCATTTATCCAGCAACGTTCTTTCCGTGTCAATAATTCCTACATCGTAGGTCAAATCTGACACGTGGGATGATTATCTCAGACCTTTCTGGTGTTGTTTCATATGTCACATGACCCACCTGCAATTTGCAGTATGATTTACCTTCATCTGATATAGCGGATTTCAAGATGGCGAAAACGTTGACCACGTACTCCAAAATGTAGCACACCACGTACCATACCATGTTTGTGTACTATGATGCTTCATTTCTGTGTCAGTTTGGGAACTACAAGGTTCTACTGGTACTTTTGAATCTCATTGTATAATATAGCAATCAGAATTATTTTAGTAATTAGCGTAAATTAGACATTTTATAATCGTGGTTTAATGCTACGGCGATGGTTTAGCTTTTCGAAGATCCTTGCTTATAAACTCGTGAATTATCTTCCTGATCGGTTTCTAGGTTTCCTCTCACCACGTATTTTGGGATAGCACTTTACAATTGGGGTGCAGATGGTTACCTTGTCTTCCGTGTTCGTCGTTCTGCTGTTCATGAGTCATAGAAGCCAAGCCATGGATGTACAATTCAGAATAAAAAAATCTATAACTTTTGATATCAAGAAAATAAAATTTGATGAGCAAAATTAAAGAATGACTTTTGCCCAAATTGAGAAAATAGGACCATCTTATTGCTTTTTAAAAGGTCCTCATAACAAACTTTTATGCATGGAGAGCATGTGTATAGTTCGTCTATAACAAACAAATCCTCTACATTTCTGCGTATTATGTAGGTGTTCTAAACCAACATGATATCCTAAACCAACAGGTTTTCCTAAACGACGTCACGCTGAACGTGAGTGTTTCGTAATAATCTAAGTTGCCTTGGTTGCATTATAATATTTCTATTTATATCGGAGGACGCTAGAACTTAATACCTCTACCGAAATAGGGTTTGATAAACAATTCAAAATGTGGCCAGATCATAAAATGACAATAATTGTAATTTAGCCTTTCTTTCTTGTATGTTGGATGGATATTTCTGGTCACTTCAATGCGTACTCTTATGAATATTCGGAATGTATCACCAGGGATTCAACGTCTGTTCAATTTAAACATCTATATTGTACACTTATCTACTATTACTGTGTTTTATGTACAATGGCGGGCGTAAGGTACGTGTCTTTCTCTTCTAAAATGGTCTGAGACGTAAAATGAACACTTGTTGTATATAATGTGAACACTCGGTATTACTTACGTTTTATTACCAAACAAGATCGTTAACTTCATTAACTACTCACATTACTTAACTCTACTGAATGGCTTCTGCATGGTTGCTATAAGGGAACACATTGTAATTTGCAAGGACAACAAAACTAATTCGTTTTATGGTTTATTGGTGTTTTAAACCGACGATCCATTAGCATTGAATGGAAGTCCGATGGTATGAGCACAACCCTGACTGTTCGTTAAGGAAGCCCAAACACGCATACCTGTAGTATCGTAAGCGATGAGTTCTAGAGTTCTTGGTTGAAACCTGGGTCTAGTCCTTGACGGGGCGAACATTGGTCTTTCCTCTGAGTCGACAACTCTACTTCTTTCATTCTTCTTCTTTTCTTATGATGCCTAAAGTTGATCTGCCTGACAGAACGAATCATATTGAATAGCCACATAAAGAGTTTCACTGGGTCCAAACTGAAGAAATAACTTGACAACTTTTCGATACCAAAGCCACAATAAAACTTTACGCGACTAAGGCTTAAACTTTTCGCGACTTTGCCTAAATAATAGCAATCGAACTGAGCTCTTAACTACACAAAGTCCAGCTAAAACTGTGCCCTCGATGAGGGAAGAATGTGTGGTTTTATTGGATGTTAATTTTCGTGTTGAACCCTTTTTTTTCTGGCACTTGGTTGATACCATTGGATTTGCCATTGCCTGCTCGGAGGAAACGAGAGCATCATATTTCTCATAGTTAGAGGATATTTATTGGATTCTTTATTATATTACAAGGACAATTATGGGAAAATGGAAGCGAGAATTCTGGTAATAGAAGGATGTGGGTTGAACCCATAAGTGGGTTGAACGGTGCCGGCATGTGTCGCTGATGATGGAAGCTTTATTGAGTAGTACAAGCTTGTAAATGAAGAATTGGTCTACAAAGTGGGAATACTTTCATTTTTCTATTACAGAAGTTATGGACTAACACGTATTAGTTTCGGTAGCCTTCGTAATTTTATTAAAACTTTCTATTACTTTCCATCCCTTTTTACAGAAAGAAACAAGTCACTCTATGTTTTACATATAATATCAAATTTGATGTATTTCGTGTAAAAACTAACAACATCATATCTGTTTAAACAACTGAGAATAATGGCAATGTTTAATAGCTGGTTCTGTATTTGAGTCACTGCAAATACTGACTTCATTTTGGACGCAATACTGTTCACGTTGTCTCGTTTGGGATTGATTTCTCTCTATATAACCATCAATTCGTGTATAGCCATTATGAAATTACAACTTACGTCTGTAATTGCATAATGCACTAATTCCTTAATAGTTTATGAGTTACATGTGACTGCTATATATACGAAGGATGGACCGCAAAGATGAGAAAGTTATCATCTTTATTATACACCGTTAACACCTCTTAAACGTATTACACCAGTAACTAAAGTTTAGAAGTAGCTGCAAGGCGTAGAGGTCTATTATTAATCGACGAAAGCTTATCGGGTACTAACATTCATCGAGTAATTTTTGTAGGGGCATGTTTTTATGTATCTGTGGCAGATTGTTGATAATGCTATAACTTACTATTTACTACAGTTGTATTAAACTTTTTGTGGTGGCGTTTAAGAGGTAATGATGGTTAAGGTAGTGTGTACTAATTTTAGACAGCATTACTATTCTTGCTCACCTTGACTTACTATATTAAATACTAAAATCTCAGTTGAGTATCTCCAAGAAAATGAAGACTAGTTCCTAGCTTCACTTCCAACAATGCATATAACAGTAATGTCTCCCAGGATACGAGGAATCATTATGAGTTAGCTCAACTGTAATATCTCCCATGTACGATCAGTAGTGATAAAAGAAACGGTATAGTGTCTCTTCGAGGGTGATATCGAATGTTCTGTACCTTCGATGTAGAAAATACCTTGCACGAAAAGTATAGCAAATGAAGAATATTTCCAGTAAGGATACAAACGTTGACTGAGTGTGAAGTCCAGCTCCATCAAATGATTTGACAAACAGCAGAATTATCCCTTAAAATGTATTACTTCTAAAACGTTTTTGAACCTACTTTGTTCTAAAAAAAAGACATCATGCACGAATCTGATATTTTATTTCACTAAACCCTAAACCTTCCAATTTATTTCTGAAGATTATTATAGAATAAGAAATGATAAAGAACTTCCTTTTATGCAATATAGTAAATTGTCACTTGTACCGATAATACGACAGATACAATTTTGTATGGAAATAATTTTAATTTCAAAATAGTAAAGTGCTGATATTATTTTGCACAAAAATCTACGAATATTGTTAGCCTGATTTATGGAAATATTACTAGACGTTTGCTGTCTTTGGATTGAAACACCAACACCACAATGACAAGAAATGTTGGATCTTTCTCAACCATGACTGGTTTCTCTCATCAACAGATAACGTGATGAGACAAATGAATACAGATTATCTTCATACTTTAAGGAAAATGAAATAAATCAGCCACACGTTCGTATAATTGAACGTTAAACAACACGTCAGATTTATGAACCGTAGCACACAACATGTATCAAAGACTTAGGTTGTTCGTACAATTCAACAACAGATGCACACATGAATACCTCAATAAGCAACAAAATGTATCGGGTGTTCAATATTATATTTACTTCAGCACCGATTTACCGATAAATACCTTGAGCTATGACAACTCTGAATATAATACAAGCAGTAATATGTGAATTTTCTATTAAATATAAACTATAGTTCTGATCAACAACAGACTATTATCATTGACTAGTATCATTACCATATAGTATGTCTTTACTTTTTGACGAATGAAAGAAAAGAAATTACCTTCAAGGTTTACTATATGGCTTAAAAGAAAATGTTGCCGTCCTTGCTGTCAACGTACAAGAAAATTTTCAAACAGGACGTTTAAAATTATTAGCGTTGACTAACTGACAAATATACAACTGACCATGTATATACTTTATTTTTCAAATAGCTATTCACTTTATTATACACAAATTAGAGTTTCGTCCATTTGCTTTACTATACGCGCAACTCTCTGTCGTTACTTTAATCAATAGTTAAGAAAAAGAATGTATACTGACTTCCTTCCGATGATCAATAAGTTTCAACATGAATTTGTACCATCATACATCGAAAAATAAAATAACTATTGTTTACTTGAAGTTAAAATCAACAAATGTGTACCACATTTAGCATAAAACAAACAAAATATATTCCAATTTATTCGACATTCACTGAAATACTAGAACACGCAATATAAAATAAGTATAAGGTATACAGGATTAAATAAACAACTCAACACTTCTATAGTCTTAATGGCAATAGCAATAGTAATATTGATTTTACCAATACCAATACGCTGAATCACGCAAGATGGACATGAAACATCAAATATTTGTTTATCACACCAGAACTGATGACCTCTGTCGTATTCAGTCCGTCCGGAAATATAAAATTATTCCGAGAACATATTACGTAATAACATATCTCAGATGCTTATTCTAACCAATAATATTCCCTTTGTATATTTCTAATTAGCGTTTGCTTTTGTATTGTATCGATATTCTGTCAACCAATGCGTATTGTTACGAGTCAACTTAGAATTAATTGATTTTTTTATTCAATACTACCGTGTATTCCGTACTACTACATTTGGAACCCAAAGCATTTGAAATAATATTAAGAACTCTTAATCGACAGTTACTCTATCAAGACAGCTCAGTTGAATTAACTTTATTAATTTCTTAGCATAAAATATTAATTTCAAACCACACAGATGTATAAATTATATACATCAGGGAATAAATAACACATGAAAAATGTCACTTCTCAAACTTCTTGTTACGATTTCCTGGCCACGGGATTTTCTTACCGACCACGGTAGGATTGACCTACAGTATGCGAGAAATGACCACTCTACCTTTTGGAAAAAAATACAAATTTCTGTACTTACACTAATCTCTGCGTTGACAATTTATATGTCTGAAAATTCAGCGAATTCCTGGCTTTCATTTCATGTACAAAATGTCAATTGCAAGTGCTCCAATTATCCACAAAATGTAATTTTTGTGCGAAAGTCCGGGCCTCCACATACACTAGAACATATATGTCACAGTCTCTCACACCTCCGTGTGCGTTGTTTTCTTCTAAGCTTTCACTGTACATGGAGTGAGTGCAAGTATAACGTCACTACTATATACAAAACAGCTTAATTGCTTCACACAATATATAGGAATATTCAAATATTAATAAAATATGACACAGATACACTGTCGCAAAAATATATTGCCTCATAAGCAGTAGGAATATAGTGTTGCTAAACGGATCGTCATGTGACACCTGGTACATACCACCTGGTAAATGTGGGTAGAGCAACTTTCAATTAGACAATAGCTGATTCCTCCCTTGGTGATTTCCTCTAACCTATCCCGGAATGAGCCATAGATGGCTAAAGGAATAAATATATTCACTTCATTTTCTTCATAGCCTAGAACTAGTTTTAAACTAGTCGTTCATCTACCTACCGGACTTATCTGTTGCTGTCGTCGTAATTATGTTCTCGCTTTCATAACAATACAGGGTGTTCATAAAAACAAACACAATTCCATATAGCTATTACCGGATTGTCAGATACAGAAGCAACTCAACATTTCAAGCCAAGTAAGCACAATGAGATGCCATTTGAAATACTGACATATTGATATGTGTCCATGGCCTTATTATTCGACCCAAAAGAAGTGCATGTGGTCCCCGGAACGATCACGCCTCGTTCCATGTGGACAAACACTGTGTGTATAGATTTTCTTGACGTTCTCTTGGTTTCTCCCACATTCTTCATTCCACCAATTCTCTCATCATCGTTCATTCCGCCCGAGACAAAGTTTCCTAAAGGCGTTCAATAACGATCAATACAATTCGCAGTAACTCAATATGTCGTTAATAAATGGTTAGTCACTTTAACCTCTCGGTGTGATAACGACGGTGTGTTACATTCTGAACAATTTTCAGAGCTATGTCAGAATTTCAGTTTGAATTCTTATGACTTTTAGACATTAATGGTACGGGCCAGGACTTTGGAAGAAGTTGAAGAAGCCTTCCTGGCACCTACCTAGTGTGATGGAGCAATACATCCTCAATGAGGATGTCAGCAACTTGAATCGAATCCAGGACCTCTGAGTACTCTAACACCTGAGCTACGGCCCCTCGGTACTGTCACAAACAGAAAGACAGAAAACCCAGCTGCAACGAAATTTGCGTTAGTCCAAGTAAAACTACATGGGAACATATCAATACGTCCATATTTCAAATGGCATTCCACTGTGCTTACTTGGGTTAAAATGTCCAATTTCTTGTGTATCTCATATCCCAATAATAACCATATTAAACCAATCTGTTTCTTGAACACCCTGTGCAAGGAGAAAAATAAATTTCATAAACAAAAAGGACACATAACGCGGAATGTGTAAATACATACAGAATAATGGCGAAGAGGTTAATTTTCCTTGGTTCTTAGGGAAGTAAGTGTCTCCTAAAGAAGATTTACTACATTGAAATTATAAAAATGCATTTTGTGTATGAAACAATGCTGTGTGTAAAATTTGCTCCTAACGTTAAACTAAGCCTTGTTACCTCTTTTCTGAAACAATTTTTTAAAGCTGATCATTTCTGATGGAAGATATCAATTCTCACCATTCTGTGGATAGAATCATTATTGAAGATCCATGTTTCAATAAATTTACAAACTCTTCTGAAAAACGTTCCTTGTCTATTCGCCCTTTGAAAATAAACCATTAATTACAGAGGAAACAAAGTTCTTGACATCGATTAGAGAACAACTTTAAACTACCAGTTTTCCATGGTATCCCACACACTGAGTCGTATTTCCTCTCTAATGTGGAACGAAAATTCTACATCACTTAATCTCAATCTTTTGGCAACATCGTAACATTTAGCAGCCAGAGCGAACATCTGCATAACTCTTTTAGTGGGGTCCTCAGAAGAACATTGTTTAAGAAGGAACTCTCCGACCATTCAGCAAATTACGAAAGCAAGAGAGCGAATGATTTTCGAGATTTAATAACGAATAAAGCCTGATCCTCATTCGTCATAACGTTCAACTAGTTTCAGGGATTTTAATTTATATACTCTTGACGTACATGCCTTTTAGCCATTATCCAACTTTTCTCAGTTACCCTTAGATGAATTGATTCGTACCCCAGGGAATACGTGTAAAAAAGGTTGGGAATCACTGTTCTACATAAATATGAAACATAATCCAACTGGAAGACGATTGTGAGCTGTCCTTGAAGTCCTGTGCTGATTTTGATGAAAATATGCTTTGCAAAGTTAGTGCACCTCTACTTACTTGGCACACAATTTCTGTCCAAGTAACTAATTTATGAGACAGTCTAACAATTATCACCTGTCTACTTTGACAGAAGTGAAATGCAAGTTAGTAGCAAAAAGTAACAATAAGAATACAATGTGATCAACTGATTTTATACGACTGAAATGACAGGAATTAAACAAATGGGCTATTTCCATTCCAAAACTGTAAACGCAAGGCGGTTTCTGGGTACCATCGTGCCGGGAAAGTACCAAAAGTATGAGAGAGAAACACCATCAAATGGGGCTCTCGGAAACCTGAACCATTTAAGCAGTATCGTGACCTTTGTCGTTTGATCCTGTGTGTGTGTAATCTTGTCGCAAGTATTATCCAGGTACCGAAAGATCTGTCCCCAAACCGAACAAACAAGTTATCTTAATCGCTGGACTTTTAAATACCGAAGCTCTAGCTCTGTGAAACTAAATGACCGGGTCATCACAGCCTCATTTGTTCGAAGAAACCCGTTCAGTGGAAATAAAATTTGAGATGTGTTACAATAATTAAAACTTCATTACGCACAAGAATGTCAGTATTTGGTGTCAATGCCATGACGTAATGCATGAACACGCTGTGTCAAATGATGAAAGTCCATGTAGATCGAGTTTCTGTGATTGTGGGGACTGTCTTTAATTGGTATTCGTTCGGAATCTGTAGATCTGAAATTGTTTGTTCCTGGTATAAAGGAAATAAAATCCTCCACACCCGTTCATACTTATAGTTATCGAGTTGGCAATGAATTCTTCCAACAGCTATGTATCTTCACACCAATAGCTGGTAGCTACGTAGTGACCAGGTAAACATTTTCAAAATTTTCTTCCTCGATATGCCACCATGCTCGTCGGATTAGAGTCTATTACAACATCAACGGACCATTATGAGAATCAATGTTCTTCCACAGGACTTTCTAGAGTCCAAGAAACGTAGTTTGTGAATTATCGTGAATAACACTTCGCTTGTAATATCTCAATGAGATCTCCGACATGTTGTAGAATTCACACCGAGACAAATATGAGTCATAATTAAGGAAGTAAAATTTCCCAGAAATTTAGTATATGAATGTGGTAGTTGATCTTGCCTTATGCGTACCTCACTCTGCACCTACTCTATTGACATTACGCTCATGGCTTTTGGGCTGCTTCAACAGAAGTAATCGTGTTTAAAACGTTACCAAACTTCACCTCAATGTTCTTTCCATACAATTATTCCATACCTATGGTACATGTTGCTTTCATACCTATGGTACCTGTACAAGTGATACCATACTATATTTTCATAAAACAAGAGGTGGAAACACAGAAAAAATGGTTGACACTGTACCTTATTTTCACTATATGACACCTTACATGAAACTACCAATTTTTGTAAATTAATTATACTATTCTCTCTTATAAATTAAGAGATTTAATTCCAACGTTCTTTTCATTTCCTCTGTACCCTGGAGCTCATTTGCGAAATACAATTTGATTCCTATCCAATGGACGTGCAGAAATGTATATGGAAAATAACCACAAGTAAATTACTTCTTTTTTATAAGTAATATAATTACAGAATCCTTTCATCTAAAACTTACCTAAATCAATATGTTGTTCCTTTATAAAATACAAAAATACCAAAGTTTCATTGTCTAACTTTAATCACTAAATTTAGAAAACTATTAATTGCAGATGCATACGATATAGTTATTTTAAATAGTTGTAATATTATTTGACAACTGTGAAATATCTGGATACTTTGTCAATTAATGACTATCGTTATTAACATAAATTTTATTTAGGAGAATTGTTGAATACAAATAGACTTACAAAAATGTATCTTGAATTTGTAGTTGGTATGTGTTCATTGCAAATTGAACTGTTTTAGTATTTTTATGATTCGGAGAAGACTTAAGGATGTACAAGGACATGAAAATTGAACATTTGCTAATATTTAATTGAACTATAATGTCTGGAGTAGCATCGAGGGAGGCCACAGTGACTCACTATAGAGCGCTCACCTCTGATGCTTGAGGTTGTAAGTTCGACTCCTACTCGTGCTGCGTAGACTTTGTTGTGGGCAAACGCCGTGTGCATGGGTTTTCTCGGGGTTCTCCCATTTTCTTTATTTCACCAATCATCCACTCCTCATCCATCCTGCCTGAGTCAAAGTTGCATAATGGCCTTAAAATTAATTAACATTAAGTAGTACCAAATAATAATAAAGAATATTATAGGCAGATGTGTGTGTTTGTTATGTAAGATGGAATTTCGGATAGAAATATCCAAGAATCTATTACTAGTTGCATCATACGAACGAGTAAACGCTTTCCAGGTAATGCAAATGTCTGCTAATCGTTGTGATAATTTCCAAAATACACCTGTGTAAATAGAATATTTTCAAAGTAATGTGTTCTAATGTTTTCCATCAAGTATATATATTTCTTATGACTTACATGTAATTTCCACTACTGCCTTAAACTCTATTTTGAATTAGACTTGGATATCTGAAAACGGTTAATAGTCAACATAAGAGGACTATAAATTTTCTGAGTAATCTTTTTATAATTTTGAATCAAAAGATTAACATCTTTTTCACTTTTGGTTAATGAATAATATTATATTAAACTACTTGACGAGAAATGTACTGAGATCGTAAGACACAATATGTTACATGAATAGTTTCAACAGTATAAGGGTTTCCGATATTAGATAGTTATTTAATATACTAATTAAATCTAAATGACTGAAACCGTTATTGAGTTAACCAACAGAAATATAGCATATCATTCATTTCCAAGAAGAAAATCAGTTATAAATAATAAAACACTCTGTTAATATGGATGTTGTAATTAAATTTTCTTTCCTTCAGACGAACCTTATCGATATGTAAACATGTCGTGGTATCCAGGTGAAGCCTTAAGAATGAAAGATGGCCCTTGGGGAACAACAGACATGAAACTTCCTACATTTAAATGTAGGTTTAGAACAAGCGAAATGCAGAAAGAAACTATTAATGGTAAGTATTAGATTTACTTCATATCAGTGGACAATGTTTAAATGCACATCTTGAGTAGCGTAAAGCACTTTTTTCTGCTCCCCATTTAGTCTAATTAACCTGCTGCATATATTTACTTAATTATAACGTAACCAAAACAAAGCAAATGAACACCACAGGAAAAGAACGTGCTATGCTCATTTTTGCTAAATAAAGACCTATGTAGATCAAATGTATCCTAACCTTTTATTGTTTTGAATAATTGAATGGACAAAGAACTTTTACCTTTTACTGTTTCTGTCACTAGTGTGACAAACACAAGAGAATTAAAACATGAGGTATGGCGCCCGAACAGGGACCACGCTCCATTCAATTTACACTCTCACGGTCTTAAGGCCAAGTAATTGTGTTTCGTATTCTACATCGCAACTGCTATACACAAACCCCTGTCGCCATAAATTTTGGTCAATTTAAAGAAGAGTGATCACCAAAATATTAGCTTTCGAAAAGAGTACACACGACCAGAGTGAAAGTTGACTAAAGACCAGAAATATGTTAAAATTCGAAAACAAATTTCTTATATTAGTTGCATAATAACGGTGTGCATTGTCACTGAAACACGGCTGTATAATCTGTAAGTTGAAAAGTTGAAATCCAATGAGTTTATCTGAATTTAACTACAAGGTTCAATGACAATATTTATCTTTCAATTTTTAATAAAAATGGAAGGAGAATTAATTAGTGGACATTTCCTGAACCTAGGAATGTAATGAAAGATAAACCGCTTTAAAAGTTAGCAATGTAATTTTGATATCTACGCAATTTGTATAAGATAGAGTTATAATCATTGTTCAATGCGAATTAAGTAATTTATTTTAGGTAACAAACTCAACGTCATAGCTGCTGGCAGGGACCGAATAATAATCTGTATCCATATTATATAAGATAATATCAAACAATTTTAAAAGGACAAAGTAGAACAGATTACTTTCTATATGTTAGAGTAGTTTTAATATATTTTATTCAAGAGCGTGGAGAAGGGGGAATTAGTGATGGGAAAAATACCAGTTATGAAATAGGTCATTCAAAAGCGATAGCTATTTTCAGAGAACTTATGATAAAATGGTTACAGATCTTGAATATTTCAGGGAGTAGCTGAAAAAATATATATTTGGTATAGAGTATCTGAAAGAAGAGAAGCACTTAAAAAGTATTTGGAAGAGTAGTAACCTCGAGAGAGGTAATGACCATTCTCTTGTTATGAATTTTTTTGAGTGATTGTGAAAAAGGACAATGTTGTAGAGAATGAGTGAAACAATAAGAAGGATTCTGGATTCTGTAGGTATTTAAAAGTAATTTTGGAGGAATTCGATAAAAGAAAAAAATATGGGGAGGTAATACAAACAGAGATTGAAACTGCTTAGTAAATTATTTACTAGAAAAGTATTCTAGAATGCAAGTAAACATAAATCGAAATTATTGCCAGTATTCAGAAAACAAGAGAGTGATAGGCAGTATAGAGAAACCAAAACGAAACGGAAATCCCAACGTTAAGTGAAGCGATAAAATTCTTCAATTTAGAATAAATATAAAATACAATTTCACCACACGTGAAACTGAAACAAATTTACTTCAGGAATAGCTTCCTTTTTATATATGTTTATTACAACATTAAGGTAAAACTATAATTCACAGAGTAATTGAATAAAACTCTCTCTCTTTGCAGTTGACTTTCCGAAGAACCTATTTCTGACAATTTATCTATATCGCGATCTCTCTAATCACCTGTTGATGACGTATTTTCCTAGTGGTCTACTGGTGTTTGTTTCGTGGTCCAGCTTCATAATTAGCCCTGACTCCGTACCTGTAAGAATTGCTTTACTCACCACGACTCTCCTTACTTTGGTCACCATGTTTAATTCTCTTAATTAAGAAAAATGAATGGTATTCACTAATGATTTCCAATGAATCAGTATCAATAATTGACAACATAGAAAGAACTAAAAGTGAAGCAAAAAATTCAGAACGATACTCTTTTCTGTAATAACGATAACACCGATCGATTTTGTCATGGAGAGAGAGGATGTTCCTTTCCTAACGTAGTTAAAAATCTTACGGTAAAGCGAAATAGATAAGGTAAAGAGGAGGTAAATCAGGCTTTACCATTATGAATTTGCAATCATGATTAGTCATTTTCAATTTATATCATTTTGATCAGGCAAGTACCGGACTGACTGGGTCACTATTCCTAAGTTAATTAAGTGAATTTTGATCGTTTCAATTCAAAACAAGGAAACAAAGTTTCTATCTTAAAATGTGAATGTATATTATGGTTAACCAGCATACTTTTACTGATAACTAACCAATTAAATGGTTTGTGTGTTATGATGTCGTCCATATATTTGTACAGGTTTACAAAGTTATGCAAGTATTGTTATTACCCCAATATATATTTTTGTAGTTCTCACTAATACAACAATGATACAAAATTTTTAATGAAAATTCTATTACATAATTAGTACAATATCTCATATTTTCATTAATTTTGTGGAATGTGTTAATATTATATAATTCATTTTCATTATACAGGGAAAACATGAGGAATTCATTCTATGTGAAACCTATCGAGATATGGCTAATAGCATGTATGACTTTTGTGGTTGGGGCTCTTGTGGAATATACAATTATTCTCTTGGGAAATCGTTGTAACTGTGCTGGAAATGGGAAGAAACTGGATGACGAAATACCTGGAATAATTATGTTTACCTTACCATTATGAAAATAATTGAAACCATGAGTGGCAAAACAGCACAAGTCCATTGAGCACAAAGTATGTTCTTGAGAAAATCAATATTATTTTTGTGGTTACAATACTAAGATCAGCCAAAACTTCGACATTTTTTTAAAGAATTAGGTCGCAAGAAAAAAATTAATTATTTTGTATCTTAACAGAACCGCCTTTCTTAAAAAAAATAAGTGATATAGATGTAACTCATACGGTGTCAAGAAGTGGACTTCTTCTGTTTTGAATCTCATTGCTTCAATTATAATAGGCATATCATGTGATTTGGAATAAAGAAATAATATTATTAAGGTATTGTGCTACTTTATACAGTATAGAATGGCGGTTTCTATTCACAAGTTTGTAGAATAATATTTATTAAGATAATTTGTTAAGAATTAGGGGATGATAGCTTTCTTCCTTCTATTAATAAAATCAATATATGATTCGAAAACATCTTCCTCTTTCCGTCTTCCTGCTAGGAGTTCGCACTATTTTAAAATAAAATCAATAATAGGTATACCTTTTTAACACGTTTTTATTAACTCGTTTTCTTGTCTGTCTGTTCGGTACAAATTTTGCAATCGATTTTTAACTCCCTTCCCATCATCCGATTTCTTTAACATCTTGTAAACTTGTTTGCTTCCGATGACAATACAATATTCAATCATTAGATATACGACAAAATAATCCAGTTAACTGTAAATAATTAATTAATAAAATAATTGGAAATTATCCGTAAATTCAAGCAACGCTGCACCTATTGTTTGAAGTTTCGGTTGCCAATCTTGCAAGAAGTTTAATATCCATCTATTATGCAGAAAAAAATAATTAAAATGGATTTTTTAAACAATACGCTTTATTAAGATGCACTTAAAAGTAAAAAATAATAAATTGAATTAATCTTATGATTCGGAAAATAAAAGCGTGGGTGTTCTTGCTTACCTTATCATAAAATCATAATATCTAAGAGCATGGCCCACTTTTATTTTCCGATTCATAAGATTAATTCAATATATTATTTTTTACTTTTAAGTGCATCTTAATAAAGCATATTTAAAAAAAAATACTTTTTAAATTTTTCTTTTACATACATAGCTGAAAGTTCTTTACTAATGTAAAGCAATTAATAAAAGGTTTGGATATAACATTACGTAAGTGGCGAGTAGTCGATGTTCACCAAACAGCATCAAAGTAATGTGTTTTTGATGTTTTTACTAGTTAAAAAGCGCTTTCTTATAAATACAGTAAATGGAAGTAATTGCTATTTAGCGGTACAGTATTTGCCTTTTTAAACAAATAATATAGAAAAGAGGTTTTAGAAAAACTAAAATTTAATAATGCACAAGCTTGTCTATTTTTATACGTTCATGAAATCGCAAATAGCTCTGCACATATCGAGTGTCAATTTCTCCACTAACATCTGAGGCTTATGAGTAGTACTATCTTAACCAATAACTAATATTACTTTGGAAATGATTATAATATAACTAAGTGACCCTAGTTTAATTGATAGAGTGTAGGCTCTGTATTCGGAAAGTCATGGTTTCGACACGAACGGCCAACCATCTTGATCAGGGATTTTCCTTCAGTCACTCCAGAAAAATGTAGGGTTAGTACCTTCAACATAAACCCTGTCCATCTCGTTTCTGCATCCTTTTCTCAATTCCATGACCGCTTGTGTTATAGGCAAATAAAGTCGATAATTAAAACAAATCAAATTTTAAATTCAAAATTACGGTAATGTCCGTGATCAAAGCCTGTGTCTGTATTAAAAAAAATTGTTTTAAAATCTGTTGATTTCGGGAAGTTCCATAATGACGGGCGGATCAACTAAATGGTTGGAACTAAAGGATTAATAGAGGTTAATTAAAGTTAGAAGTAATATTTTTAAACGTTAAGTTGATAGTTTACTTCTGTGGGTTCCTGAAACATGGAGACAAACATTCAGATTTGTCAATAGCATGGTACACTTTGGTAGTACTGGGACGAAGAGGAACTACCGATTCAGTATTATCTTAAGTCCAACGACTTTATTGCTTTCAAAATATGATGCTGTTAGGGTTTCAATTCTACGCCTGGATGCTCGGACATCTAATAATGAACTACTAAATGCTTTTAAGCGAAAACAGTTAATGAAAGTTAGATTAAGTATACCTTTACATTTTATAAGTTTGCAAAAATGATCGCAGAAAATTTCAGGCTATACACAAATCTTTTAATATTTTATTGTAAGAGACTTCCGGTAAAGGAACTAGCTAATGTGTAAAAAGGATGTAGATTGATACCTCGGTGTTGTTTGTCATTTTTCTTGTAATAAAACCATTATTTTTTTTCAATCAGTAAACATAAAATACTCTAATTATCACAAGAGATCTCACAAAATTTCTACGTGGAAAATAGATGTTAGAAAAAGCTATTAAAATATACCTCTGTTCGAACCAATGGTCCAGCTCATCTGAAGACAATTCTCTACCAACAGACGTCTTCCTTAGTACACTCATACATTTTTTTTTCGACTGAAGAAATATAGGAACAAGTGAATTAAGAACTTCGGAGCAAAATGATGATAACCCACTTATAATAATTGTCGAGATATCAGCAACTACACAAATTTGATTTACTGCAAGTCTTTACGGATTACCATATTTTTAAATTGCTGGCAAGTGCGCAATCCGTTGACATAATTCTACATTTCTTCGTAAGGAGGACTCACTATTTTGTCACAATCTTGAGGGTTATTATTATGTTTTCTCGAGTGTTTAATTATTAAATTCTGTGAATTCATTAATAGCTAGTTCCTATAATTATTCTTAGAATTTAAAGAAATACATTTATGTTTTGTACAAATTTTTATCTTCAGAGACACCCAGCAGTCAGCCCTATGCGATATTGTGCAGCAAAAGGTCATCGTCCTGCCAAAGTGATGCGAAAACGATGTGTATGCAAGAACTTGTTGAAGCGCATGTGCTTCCGACGAGCGATTGTAGACGTGCTGGCTCTCATTGTCTTTCCTCTCTTATTTCTTGGATTTAATTTCTTGTACTGGAAGAAATACTTGAATGAAATGAATCAGTCATGGAAAAACATGTTTTTAAATGAAACAAACTAAGATGCATTTAACATAGGTAGACTCTTGTACGGAATGGAATGTGACACAGTTGGGAGAGCTGTTTTGAAGTTACTATGTAGGATAGACGCTTTAAAATGACACATGCCGCAGCTCGAAAGTTATGTATTGTTTGAAAATCACACACTTAAAGTGTTTCTCGCTCCATCGTATTGCTAGTGGCAAACCCTTATTATCAGACTTGTTATTATTTTGACCTGTGAGAGGGAAGATCTTGTAATAAACGTTTTACGCACTTTTCTCTGTCCAACTGTCTGGAAACTTCATGACAACGGAATAAACATACATCTGGTGAAGCTAAAACGTTTTCTATGGTACTTTTGTAATATTTGCATTTTGACTAATAATGACCATTCCCACATTTCGCATATGCAACCCGCTCTTCGTTGGAATACTTTCAAATGTAGAATGAAAGAAACCAGAAGAGGGCATACCATAAGGAGCAACAAACACTCGTACATTTAAAAGTGAATAAATAGTAAATTCGGGTAAGATCCCCATTAGTCTCCATAAATAATTTAAAATGATTTCGAGCCTCAGAAGCTTTAACGATTTAAGGGTCTACTCTCTCTCTCTCTCTCTCTCTCTCTCTATCACGCACACACATGCTCAAATCATCGACAATATCTTCATGTCTATCTTATTCAATACTTATAAATCAGAATATTAGCTAATTATCTCCATCATTACGAAACTCGCACGATCAGTATCGGAATGAGAAACCTTCTCCATCGGATTCTATCTTATACAGGTATTGTTTGTTGATTATTTACTGTTGTTATAGTTATTTCTGGGTACTAACTCTAAATTGGTATTGGTGTTTATATGAGAAGATAAGAAATTATATAGTAAAAATGTTTGGTTTCGCCTGACACAAACGTTAGATTTCGACTTGCAGAAACGTATATTGTAGAAATTGGATACAAGCTATTTGCTACACGAAAATTGTACATTTCTGGATTAGGAATTAGGTAAACATTTTTTAAGTTAATTATTTATTACATGTTACACTGAAACCATAATTAATTATCTTTGTATTACACAAGTGAAAATATTTTGACCTGATTCTAACTTGTAATATTATATAAATTTTGAGAGTGATAAAAGAGTTTATTTGCAAATATACGGAAGCTCCTGTAACTGTAGGTTAACAAACACAATACTGTCTACAAGACATTATGAAGCAGAGAATATCATAATAAAAAATTAACAAAGATTCATAAGAATCGGAGGTAACTAGTATGATGAATATCAATCATAAGAAAATATCCTGACCTGTGTTGAAATGTTGTTTTTAATTAAACAGAATTTTGTTTTAGTTAATAGCGAAGTACACCCTATTCTTACAATAACGAGATATAAAAAGTTTGCTTATTTATAGACCTAAATATTATCTTATCTTTTATAAAAAATATGTACAAATATCTGTGTTTTGTTTTCTAAAAAGTTTTGTAGGCATAAACTTTAATTTCAAGTTTGTTGATATGCAAATATATTTTAAGGTCTAACCTTATTCAATGTAAGAAGAAAATCAGTAGCTGCTAATTAATGTGTATCAAGGATTATAAGGTTTCTGACAAGAAAGTAGATAATTTGTTGAGAAAGTATTCCTTTAGACATTCCCATTAACGATTTTGTTTCTTTTACATTTGAACATCTGCTTAGTTATGTCTGATATCCATATATTTCATTTCAAGAGTCTATTTTTTGTTATTATCAGCATACCTATTTATTTAAGAAATAAAACTTCTACATTTTAAGAAAATGTTTCATTATTTCTTAAGCGCAACCATTCAGTAATACTTTCACAATTATTGCTAATGTTCATGAGTGATTTGAATGACAATATAATATAAACTTCATTGCACATCGCAGGACAAATAAAAGTAAAGAGTTTATATATATTTTAAAGAAATAACGAAATAAGAGTCCATTGCTTTAAATTTGGGAAGAAGGATGCTCATTAAAATGCATCTAATTCCAGAATACAAGTTAATTTTTATCTTTCATTTGTGGATTATAATTATAAAAGTTAACTTGCCGGATTATTCTGAGACATCTAACTTGCGCCTTATATGAGACACTTTCTAAATAAAAAATGTTTAAATTAATATTATGAACATAATTAATTTAAATTTAAAAACAAAACAACGACTACCCGACGTCAAAAACATAATATATACAATATTATTCGAAACTACTATTTCTAAGTTGGTTTAGTTACGTTATGTAAGAAGTTTAAGGTTACACAAAGGATTGCAGAACGATTGCAATCCGTGACATTTGGTTAGAAAATCACGTGAGTTATCTAAATGAGTACCATATACGTAATACACATTGAACATGCGCAAGAACATACGTTTAATATATGATGAGATATTAGACATATTACTTAAAATACACACATTATATGGATTTATTATATTCATTCATTTCGAAGTAGCGAGATATTCCACTGCTTGAGATATTTTTTCCCTGGTCTTTGCCATTAGTAGTACGAGTTCTTTACGAGAAGTACACCATAATTACTTTTAATAAACGGATTTTCAGTTCCTGACTGATGTTTTCCAGGATTTCTCTAAGTTTCGAAATGCCGAAATGACATGTTAAGTAAGGCCCTGGTCGATATGTTCCTCATCTTCTCCTTTACCTTATCCTCGCGTAAGCCAACGAAGCCTAAAGTTCATAAATGAATTCAAAAATGTTTAATTTCTGCACCAACTCAAAATTTTATGATGTTTACACCAGTTTTTAGTTAAAACTTTATAGCTACTTACAAATATTTTTTTTAAAACTATATTATGTGAATATAAGTGAATATTATCTTTGTAACGAGTAATATAAGGACATCCATCTTTCTTTGTAATCAATTGTTTATTTGTTTTCACAACTTCTTTGTTACGTAAGAGCTGTGAAGAATTAATTTTTATGGTATTTTCTATTCATAATCTGATATGTAATCTACTATGCAATCTTCTTTCAAGCAACTCTATTAAAATAAATGTGACAACCTAATTTCCTCCATTAATTAATGGCTTACCGAACGTTAATGAGGCAATATCAATAGAGCCTTCATTATTTATGTGTTCGTTATATCCAACAAGAAAATTAAGTTTTGAATTTACCTAGCAACGCCAGTCACACGGAAAGGTTCATGAATATAGACTTGTTAAACAACAATGGTCGTGAAGTTAGTGTTTGGTAACGTTTTCGAGTGATGTATAACATCTAGGTAACGTCGGATTAAGTTGGTAATATTTTGGTAATTGTTCGTTTAGGTTTTATTTCTTAACTTTACATTGTAAGAAGGAAAAAAATATATTTTCGCAGTTTCTGAACACTTTCAAAATCACTTTCCAGAAGATATTGCAAATCAACCTACGATATATTTCAATTTTATTAATGAACATTATATGTTTTTGAAATGTGGAAATGTAGGAGAAAATTATGATATTTTTTTTAAGCAAAGCTTTCTTTAGTAGGTAATGATGTGTCATTTTATTGGGTTTAGCCTTATACAGGGTATATGATCATACATTAAAAAATCTATTCATGAAATCGAAAACAAGGCTAATATCTAGACATTCGTAGTTCCAGAGTAGCAATGAAAATTTGCCTCTCAAGTAGTAAATGGAATCGTCACAAATGATCTAATATCTCGACTTTAAAGTAATTAAAGTAAGCTGACAACTCTATCAACCTTAACTATATATTTTAAAAAAACACAGCAAGCGTAACAGTTTCAACGTTCTAACATCATCTTCCTCAGACGACACATTAACAAACATTAACACTTCCTAAAAAGCAGCAGAAGTCCAAGAGATCCTGTCAACGTTATCTGCCAATCACATCCCAGAAATCATTTAACCCCCGGGAATCGAAAGTAAGTGAATTCTGGGACGCGATTGGTGGATGACGTAGAAAGGATTTCTTGGCCTTCTGCTGCTTTTTAGGAAGTGTTAGTGTTTGTTAATGTGTCGTCTGAGGAAGATGTTGTTAGAACGTTGAAACTGTTACGCTTGCTGTGTGTTTTTTTAAAATAAAGTTTAGTGTTATAACCTTCTCAGCTTATTTTAATTAAATTAAATATGGATACAAGGTCGCAATTTAATTATATCCACACTCGACTTGAAATTATACTCATGGATTGTAATTAAACACACTTTTTGATTGTAATTATACAGCAAAGATGTGATTCGCCACAAAAATGTTATCGTTATGTAACGCACATTACTAAGGTCCTTATTATTAAGGCCATTATTAAGTTTTAATCTACGTTATTTCTTACTTGCTAAAATCAGTATTGGAACATATGTTTTTTTGTTAATTTCTAGAGAACAATCATTTCTTAATCAAAATTTGCGAATTCGATAACCACTAACACGGCTAAAGTGAGTTAAGAACATAAAAAAAGACTAAATTGAAAATTTCAGGTAAAAATAAACAAAGTTGGCATCAATACATGAAACTTCTACTGTTAATAGGTAAAATGTGCACTAATGTGCATTATTTTAAACTCTTTCGCTCTTTGCTATTTTCTTGTTTTTGTCCATCCTGAGCCAAAGTTGTCTATAGCCCTTAAATGAAATTCAATTTAATTGAATCGGTGAGTGGAGAAAGGCTCTATGTCCATTTTACCTAGTTTTGAGAAAAGCAAAACTGTATACACTATTGGATAAGTCATATATTGTTGGCCGACTAATGCCATTCGAAAGATTCCACTAGTAGCTAATAAGATGTACAGAATCAACAATATAAGGTTATTATCCACTGGAAAATTATTATTTATTCTGTTTGGACTTTCTGCAATCAACAGGTAGCTAGTGGGAAAAGTATCTAGTTTGTACTTGTTTATACATTATAATGTGTACCAAGGTGCACAGTTACAATCAGTGTATTGTTGAGAAAGAAAGTAATGTAGCCATGACGTATTCTTAAATGAATAGAAGTGCTGAGAAGTACGTGTTGATGAAAAACATACAAAAAAAATGCTGATGAACTATTACTGTAAACAATTAACATATTCCGTTCTGCTGTACTGTTCAGCAACACAAATTGTCTATTGTGGCACCATCAGGATACCAAATTTTGAATAATTTAATTCAGAAGTGCCAACTGTTGAGTGCAGGAAAGCCACATGTCCTGGACATAGGGCCCTTTTACACTCAACGAAAATTTAACATTCTGATTTCTCGCTTATTATTACAAGTAGAAAAGTCTTTCCTACACTCAACGGTGACCTTACATCTAAAGAACTTGAATTCGGTGAAAACTCAAATTCGCCAAAACTTGGACATAGGACCTTTCTGCAATAAGCGATTCATTTCCAATGTAATTTTCTTTTTAACACGAAATTAAAGTGGGTTAAATGTAATGTATGTTTCACTTGGAGTCATAATTAATAAACTTTTATAATCTTGAGTTCATATTTCATGTATATTACTTTGTAATCACGTGCTCTAGAAAGAGTTGAAAATGGGTCCTGTATTTTTACAATCATAGTGATAATTAGTTTGACCAGACCACTAGAGTAGGTCTTACAGTGTTATAAATGGGAACGTAAGAAATATTCATAATGTTAGTAAGGAGTTAATCTTTATTTTCCTGGCGGGACTCAGCAGACCAGCTTCAGCCGTTCCCACTCTTAGCGTTTTATACAACACTCCCTAGTGTTTGGGGAGCTTTCACGTCTTTTATGGAGGTTAGAGCAAGTATACGAGGTGTCAACAAGATTTAGTCGTTTCAATCTAAAACGTTTTGTAGGAATATTTGCGGTAAAGGAGCTACTACGTAGATATGTGGTTATCGCGCTCAGCTTCGGTGCGAGGGGTCCCGGGCTCGATTCCCGGTGGGAGCTCTTCTCTCATACGCTGACCTTTAAAAATAACAAATGGTGGGATGTATTGTCCAACTGCGTTGCAAGAGACTATCACAATGACATTCTCGCCTCTTTCGACGCTAGTGAGAGCAACCACTTCGTTTTCCCCTTCTTGGCAATGACCTTGTTTGGGTTGTAGTTAAGAGAAAATCCTATTTCATCCACGTTGTGTATACGCTGTGGTTTTGTGTTGACACTAATCGTCGAAGTAACAGATTTCAACATTTAAAAAATCACTCACAACTTCCTAATTAATTTCCTCAGCACGAGCTCTTGAAAGTCCCTCAGACTTTCGTAATGATAAGTTCGGATGTATTTTCATCAAACTTGAAAAACAATCTTCACCAGCTAATCCTTTGTGTTTCCAAGGATGCGGAATTTGATTTATTATTACATATCGATGCACAGCTTTCGAATCGTTTCAGGGGTGCAGCCTAGTCTTTTTCCCGTGAGAGTCAAAATTCGCAACACGAACTCTTCATCCTGTGCTTCTGTCAGTACTGTGGGATGTCCTATGGATTTCGGTTTTGCACTTTGAACTATGTCATCATTATCACCCAACGTTAGTCTCAACCCTTCGACCTACACTTTCCTTCGCAAAGTTCCAAATTTACATTGCAGAGCTGTAAAGCTTCACGTAAACTCAAATCACCTTTTGTTACACTTTGGATGGCCTTCTCCATGTCTTCATTATTTCACTCGTTGTATTTATGTTTTGATTTGTATGTCCACACCATCTAAAAAGAAAAATGAAATGTTTTGTTTAACATACATGCATCATATAGTCTAAACCATAAATACAACATTAAAATCCACAAATTAAATAAATTCACATAAGTTTACACCTCACTCAAATAGGTCCCGTTTCGCACATGCTTACGTAGGGACGTACTCCTTTCACACTAGACGGAGGAGAGTACCAAAAATTGCGTTTATAACATGCGCGTTCTGTTTTACGCGTACGGTAATAATTTTACAAATATATGCATTTACACAGGTTCAGCACCTTATATCATACAGCTACTATTTTATATCAGAGCAAACTATGAATTATTGCCACTCACCTTGCTCAGAATTGTCTCACATTCACAGCAACTGATAAGAAAGCAGCAGATCAAAGACACACACACACACCCTTCCCTTTGCCAACGAACTCACAACTAAAGGCAGATTCAGCGTACTGATGCGCGTATTAAATGCGCAGTGGCATGTTTTCTTAAGTTTGACCCAAATAGCCCTTTGACTCAAATAGCCCCGGTCTACCCTATATTTATCTCGCAAATAAAGGGAAGCAAAAGCTTTTAAAGCCATTTCCTTGTATATGTACTGGAAGTTACTCATATTCTCATTTTAACTGTGATCTCGGGCCACGGTAGCTCAGTTGGTTGAGCGCTCACCTCTGGTGCTAGGAGTCGTCGGATCGATCCCTGCTCATGCCATGTGGACTTTGTGCTCGACAAACACCGTGTGCGTGGGTTTTCTAGAGGTGATCCCGTTTTCTCCCACTTTCTTCATTCCACCAATTCATCCCATCATCATTCATACGGCCTGAGCCATAGTTGCCTAAAGGCCTTAAAATAAAATTCAGTTCAAATTAAATTAACTGTGATCTGATAAAGCTAATGGAAAACGATTACAGAAGACTTTATGGTTTCCTCCTGCAAATATATTCCCTCACGTATTTGTACGTAAGTCTCATGAACTAAGTATGTAGCAGTTCGTGGCTTGATGAGCTTGTAGTGCCAAGAAGTTCAGCACCAAAATACTCGAGTATAAAACGATAGTACACATACGATAGTTTCTAATCTTATTATAAACATAAATAATTCCTGTAAAACCCAACCAAATTAATTAGAAATACACCGCATTTGTTGTATCAACCTGAGGAGGAGACTGTATAACGAACTTCACAGACTTTACGACTCACCCGATGTTATATGAATAATGAAATCACGACGACTAAGGTGGGCAGACCATGTAGTTCGGATGGGAGAGAAACGAAGATTATATCCCATCGTGGTTAGTAAAATGGAGGGAAAGAGATCGTTAGGAAGACCGAGACGACATTGGGAAAATAATAATAGAAGATATCTTCGTGAAGTAGGTGTTTGTGACGAAAACTGGCTTGATCCTTGGATCAGGATAGAATCCTACGGAGATCGTTTTTTACTGAGGCGATGAACTTATGAGTTCAGTAAGCCATAGAGTAAGTATACTTACAAGTACACTTATAAGTAAGTACGTAATCTTAAGCTCCTATCGATAGCTGGTAAAAAATAAATTTCAAGTTAAAGCACTCCGAAAACTGAATATATTTTTTATACATATTTTATGTGACATACTTGTTTTAATGATATTTATTTAAAAATGTCCAATCATTGAGGTATGTCAAACGATAGGTGCCCTCACCCCATATGTCATAAACTTAAGCCATTAACCGATTTTTTTAAAAAAGATAATAAAATATTGTTGCCCACCCGGGTATGTTTACCTGGCGCCATCGTTGTTTAGAAGTATAATCATACAAAGGAATACGTTTCCGTATTTGTGAAGACGGTTTGACTGAATGTCGGATCTAGAAATTTTCCTATGAGGCCAAAGGTAAATTTGGCCACCCTTTCCATCGTTTTTTAGCCAAACAACACGACCGGCCCACGCGACGACCACACCATTGTCTCGTATCACGTAGTGTACTTTCGTTATCTTCCCTAGAGCCTGTCGTGACATTGCTATTACTAACAACAGCAAGGCCGTAGACCTGCCTATCTGACTTAATTTTGACTTTTTTTATTGTTTTTTGTTTTCACAAATTTGCCATAGTGAGACGATGCCAAATACCCATTGACAGGGTTACGCCCTTTTTCTGGGAAAAGGTTTTTCTGGATAGGTGCTTGAAGGAACTGCAGTTGGTCTACGAGGTTGTCTGGGAACTTTGTTATTCTTTATTTATTAAAAACCTAGGACCATTCTATTTATTTTACATCGTCAGCATTCATTTGGTGGGATTAGAGGAAACTATGAAAAAAGAGAGAAAAGGATGAATAAATAATGAATGAATTCATGAAGTGCTTACACGCCACAATCATAATAGTGGGAATGTTAGTATAGACAAATGAGGGTTACCTTCTGTCCCCGGGGCGACACATGGCACTAATGAGAGACAAGATTAGCCCTGTTAGTACTTAATGGATTTTTTTTACCGTGCACGTGATGGAAGTATGAAATCTGGTGAATCTGGTTCGGGGAGAGCTGTGGGAGGTCTTTATTGTTGTCAGAGAGAGTGGCGAGAAATATGCTGAATAGAACGGAAAGTGGGCTTGGAATTAGCAAAGGATATTGTTGATTGTAAGGTTTGCTATGGTCTATATTATCAAAAAATCATGGATTATAACTTGATAAGATTCATAGCAAGTGGTAATGTAGCGTGTACGTAAGGAGTCAATATGGAACAGAATGTATGATATGTTAACTCTGGCATACAAGTCTGCTGTTGGGTTTGGGAGTTTAATACGGTATGATATACGGAATACATGGCATTCCAGGATGTTGAGTTTATTATAATAAGATGAAGATGCTGCGATCCAGGCTGTATCTCCGTAAGTTAAGACTGGTTTGAGAAATGCTTTGTATTGATTATGGTTGTTGGTGATAATCCCCAAGTTGTGCCAGTAAGTCTATTTAAGAGGTTCAAACGATTGTATGCTTTGGTTGTGATTTGTCTTATATGAGGCTTCCAAGTTAGGTGGTAATCAATGATGATTCCAAGATATTTGACTGCATGAGTTGATTTGATTCTTGTATATTGTACTGTTAGATGTAGATTTGATGGATTGCGGTACACCTATGAGCGTTGTTTGGGTGGTAAAGTACTATTGTTTTTGTTTTAGTTGCATTTATTGTAAGTCTCATGTAGAACATCACTTACAGAATAAGTCTATTGCCGCTTGCATATATAGGTTGATTTGATTTATGGTTTGGGCAGTAGCTGAATAGGTGGTGTCGTCTTCATACTGATAGAATTAAACATTCTCTGGTAATGGCGGAAGATCGGTACAATATATAATATAGAGTAGTGAGGGAAGCTGTGGCCCTTGAGGGACTCTTGTGTGAAGGGAGGTAGGGAAGAAGGTGGCATAGGCGTTCGAATGGCGATACAGGCGATATACGTTCAGCGAGGAAATTGTAGATGTATCGAATGTATGTAATAAGTAAATGAAATTTTAGTAATTTTCAGATAAGTGCATGATACCAAACTTTATCGAAGACTTTTTCTAAATCAAATAGAACGAGGCATGATGGTTTGCAGGTGTTGAAGTGATTTGTGATATGAGTGGAGAGTCTTAGTAGTTCGTCCTGGATACTGTGCCTTGAATTTTAAAGATGAAGTTAGGTTGTATGGAATAACATTTTAGGGCGCAGGCATTTATATTTTGAACACTTTTAGGTCAATTTCAACCTAATAGGAACTTTTACTTCCTTCTCTGGAGCTTTTATTCTTTTACTTTTAGCTGTATGCTGCCCGAGGAGTATGCCTGCTCCCCCCCCCCCCCATTAGATGATTCGGCATTGGTTTCACTACTTCACTTTCGTCGTGGAATGCGACCGTAGATAGAGAAATTGAAGCTCAACAAAGTGAATGAAACGAGTAATACAAAAGTAGCGTAGTCCCTGTTGTTCAGCTATAGAGACTCTGAAAATGGATCATATTTTACATTTCTTTCCGTCTGCAGGTGTTAAAATACGAGCTTGACCGCGCTCGTATTTCTGTGTTTCGCATTTTTACACTCTTTTCTTTAGTTCAAAATGGTTCGTGATGGCCTCAAATCTTGGAATGTTAATTTAACTCATTTCCCGATGTCATAGAATGATTAAATTTTACACAGCGAGGTAAGTCGGGTGACAGTACAATATTCCATTGTTACATTCATATACTTCTATGTTTTAGAAGCAAATATATTTAATATGGACTTCTTTATCCTAAAATAAATACTATGTTGCAATAATGTTGCGTTTGTCTGGTTGCAGAACACTTTAGGATTTGGGTCACAAACTATTAGCTTGAGAAAAAGTATCCGAACACCGAAATAACTTGTAAAAAGTAATAAAAATATTTTTTAAATGTGTACTTTTCTTAAACAATTCGCAATAAAAAGTAAAAATAATTATGTTCATGCATGACTAAAAGGATAAGCATGGGGTGTAGTAAAAAATAATTATGTTCAAGCATGACTAAAGAAAAAAGCCTGGGGTGAGCTAGTTGAAAAATTTATAAAGTGACTGAATATGAGAGAGCACCTTATGCTTTTCCTTTTAGTCATGGTTCAACAAAAAAAAATATTTTTAATACCCATTGTTTAAGAAAAGTATGTTTTTAAAAAATATTTATTATTATAATTTTTTTACTACAAAAGTAGCAGATAACAAAAGTTGCTAATCTGCTGAAGTCCTTAGGGGAGATCTCCTCAGCGAGTTTGATTCCATGTACTGTAAATAATGGGACAGGAGAGCTTTTCCTTGTGAAATTCACAATTGCTTGCAATGTTTAATTTTGATGCATCGTCAGTTATAAAACAATAGTTTGTGAGGATTTAGATTAAAACATTACGTCTTTTGTTTCTGCATTAGGTCTTCTCATACAAAGTGTTTCGTGATTTATTTTGTATGAACCTGACTATACATTACATAAAGTCATCGAGCTTACATTTACCTCTAAATTATTGCAAATTAAGCATTTGAATAGAAATAATTAGCTACACAGAGGGTGTAGGTATTTATTTCATAAATTATATTCATTATATGTTATATAATATACTTATTATATTATATCAGAATATACACTATGGGACCAAAAAGTATCCGGATATTTATCTGAAAATGAAGTACAAATTTTTGTGGCCCTCCAGTGGGAGCTCTAACAGTCTACACGCTGTTATCTCAGTACAATCTCACTAGCCTTGATGCCAGCCTCCATTCTCGCAGACCAATCAGGTGACGGATGGTTTCCTAGGAATGGCAGCCCTTTGCTCGTGATATGCCGAAATGAGAAGAGATATGTTTGTGGATAGGTGTAGTCTAGCACGAAGTCGTCATTCCAAAACATCTCAGAGATATTCTATCTGATTCAGGTGAGGATTTTCGCGCAGACCAATTCATTTGTGGGACATTGTTAGCGTCAAATCGTTCCTCTCCAACCTTTGTAGTATGGACGGATGTTCGGTCGTGTTACAAGACACGATGGTCATTCAAGAAATTGGACTTCGAAGATAGCAAGAAAGTGCTTAAAATATCAACGTAACTGTATCGCGCGAAATTGCCACGTAATGTGACAAGGGGCCCAAGATCCATCTAGGAGAAACATGACCATGCTGTAACCGCGCTATCTCCCAATTTCACAGTCGGTGCTTTACAGGCTGGTAGATGTCGTTCACCAGGTACTGCCCACACTACAACCGGATTGCCACATTGTATACTATGATTCGTCACTCCAATCAACAGTTTTCCACTCTTCTACGATCTAGTTTTGACGCTCTTTACATCACGTGAGGCAGCGTAAGGCATTTGCGGTATGTTATGTGTGACTTATGAGCAGCTGTTCGGCCAATGAAAGCAAGTTTTCGTACCTTATGCCGAACACTCATGATGCTTGGAGTAAATTCCTATGTAGTTTGGAACTTCTGTGTGAAGGTGGCGATTGATGATTGACTATCCCTCTTTAAAAGCGGACGGTCTCTGTAGGTCAACGTGGGACATCATCAGGCGCGGTGTTTGATTGTATCCGTTCCTTCGCGTTTCCACTTATAATATTGGAAACTATTGGCCTATGCCTATGCCTATAGATGTTCAGCGGTGTGGAAGTCAGACCCACATCCTTCTTACAGAAGTAGCAGCTAATCATTTGACCACGTTAAAAATTCCGTGATTTCCCCCAGACCGCCCCATTTTGCTCTTTCGCGCTGTCTGCTGACTACTGAGATCGCTGACCATGTGTTCCAGGGAGATGGCAGTACTGTATCACCCACCCTCTATGATAAACATATGTTTCGCGGGGTGTCCGGTTACTTCTTATCACGTACCCTAATTCAAATATTCATAATATAAATAGCGCATTTGTTTTGAATATAATAATTTAATTTTGTTTGTCAGACTATTTCCTAGTTAGAAGAAGATCGATGGATTGTCTTATTCGTGTCGTAATCATCAGTATCAATAAACACGTAGCCGCTTTTTGGAACGGACTGATTTCCAATTAGTATTCTCGAAACATAATTTAATAATATTTCCATATTATGGTTTTGAACTTGCTTGTTATACTTGAATGAGTGAAAAAGTAAGTGGAAGCAACTATATTGATAAACATGAAAAATAAACAAAACGAATTATTTTCTCATAATATTTTAATATTATTTAGCTCGTATGTACCTTGCATGACTCCAATGTTCTTATTTAGACTCCACCTTCAATTGACGTAGTAGTAGAAGATTCTATCAACTTCACTCTACGACAAACTGAATTTCTCTCGAACGGCTTCAACAAAATGCGACTCATCTACCTCTGAAGCAGTCACTTGCAGGCATCAGGATGCAATGTACTCCAGGCCGAAGCAGATGCTGATGTGCTGATTGTGACCACCTCTATTGCAGAAGCCAAAAAGGGGTTTGAGGCAGTCTTGATTGGTGAAGACAAAGATCTGCTGGCTCTTCTGATTGCACTTGCTCCAATGAACATCTGTTTGAAGAAGATAATGCCAGGAACAAAGACTCACCCAGACAAGATTCACGACATTGGAGCTATTCAAGATGATATAGGGGAAATGAAGGACTTCCTTCTGATTATACATGCCTTCACAGGATGCAATTCAGCTTGCTCCATTTATCGGAGAGCCAAATCGAGCCTTACCAAAAAGTGCACACCGATAAACAGTTCAGAGAAAAATTACGTGTATTCAATAATCCTCATTCATGTGCTGATGCTGTTTAGGCTTTGTTTCTGTCACTGTATGGATCAACAAGTATCGGAGACTTGAAGATCTTGCGTCACCAGCTTTATATGAAGACAATTGCCAAGCAGCCTGTGCATGCACAATTCAACTTTGCTGTGCTTCCTCCAACATCAGCAGCCGCTCGCGAACATTCTCTCAGAGCCTTTTACCAGGTGTCGCAATGGCACGGTGTTAACATGGACCAACTGTGCTGGGGATGGAAGATAGTCAGTGGATATTTGCGCCCCATACCAATTTCAAATATCGTTGCCCGTGAAGATCTGCTGCATCTT
>JAGDQP010015195.1:0-43334 GCA_022664845.1 Lepisma saccharinum | reverse complement strand
CCCCAACTTCAAATTTTTAGGGCAACGCCCCCTTTATTGTGATCAGACTTTCTTTGGACAGCGCCCCATGCTGTGCAGACCTTTTCCCATATCGCCTCGGGGGCTGCACGCTCATAGCGGGGGTTTGATCCATTTATTGAAACATTTTCGTGATTGTACCTTCATACCAAATTTCGTTTCTCTAGCTTCAGTGGTTTGGAAAATGGTATTTGGGCGGCTATGTTGAATTAAAGAAAGCGATTTTTAAAAAGTTTTCTTACATTGCCGTTACCTACTTGTGATGGTACACCTTCATACCATATTTCGTTTCTATAGCTGGAATGGTGTAGAAAAAGTTTTTGTGTGGCCATTTTGATCCAAGTTAACAACTTTTTCAAAAATGTAAATTATTCCTAAACTACTGTTCTTAATACACCTTTATGCCAAATTTCGTATCCCTAGTTCAAACGTTCTGGAAAATGGATTATGAAGTCAGCCATTTTGGATTCAAAATGATGTCTTTGCAGATATTTTGTAATCTACTAGTGATGATATACCGTCATACTTCGAAATTTCATATTCCAATTTTTAACATCTTTTTTCTTACAGAACCTCAAAATCGCTGATTTCGCAATAAACTCTTGTTCCTGTATAGCATGCTGACGTTTTGTGACACGCGGAACTCGGCTGCATGCACTGCCGTACGTGTTGATACTCCCCTCGATTCGCTCGCGTCGCTGCGCCAAGAATCCCACGGCAGGCCGCGCATCGAACTTGAGGAGTTTCGAGGAACTGCGTCTTTTTATCACAACCAGAATCTGCAGTGCACTGCGCCACATGATGCAGATATTCCCTCATACTCCAGAGCGCTGCGTCTGAATGGGGAAACTTCAACATTCTGCCTGTATAACATGTTCCTGGCAGTGCTAACGTTTGTGACGAGTAAAACTTGGTGGGACACGCAGGAGTATTGGAAGTTGGCGCGAGGAACTAGGCTCATCCATATTCCTTTTCACCACTTTTTAAGGTTGAAGGAGTTGACTGGATAGTTTGCACCCCTGGTGCTTTTGCTCGTATTTCGCAGCTTTTTACACTTGTGTAATGTATATACTCTCTTCGCCTCATTGGGGCGCTGTGCCCAGAATTCCAAGATGGCCTCGCTGGGGCGCACCCCTTTATCGCAATCAGGCTCCAGCTGGGAACTGTACCCTAGTAGGGGAGACGAGCCGAATTTATTCTAACCTACTCGTAATGGTACACCTTCATATCAAATTTCGTTTCTCTAGCTTCAGTCGTTATAAAGTGGGGCTTAGGCGGGCATTTTGGATAAAAGATGGACACATCTTTAACGTTTTCTTATATTTTAGTGACATACTTGTGATGATACACTGTCATACCAAATTTCATTTCTCTATCTCGAATGATGTGAAAAATGGTATTTCAGCTGCCATTTTGAATCAAAGATGGTGAATTTTTTAAAACGTTGTTATGTTTTCCTAAACTACTCTTGATAATACACCATTATGCCAAATTTCGTATCTCTGGCTCAAGCAGTGTGGAAAATGGATTTATGACGCCCGCCATGTTGGATCCAAGATGGCGTCTTTAGAGATATTTTGTAATATTTTCATAATCTACTAATAATGTTGTACTGTCAAACTAAATTTCATTATTCCAGCGGCAGCCGTTTAGGCTGTGTATTCTTTAAAATTTTAGGGTTGGAGGCCATTTTGAATCCAAAATGGTGACTTTTTCAAATTTTTAAAAAGTTGTCTTAATTTGCTATCAATGATGTAGTTTCATACCAAATTTCACTGTTCTATCTTTAGTTGTTTAGGCTGTGTATTCTTTGAAATTTTAGGTTTGGCGGCCATTTTGAATCCAAGATGGCGACCTTTTCAAAATGTAGGAATTTTTCCTTTATCTACTTATCATTCTCTACCTTCATACCAAATTTCATGTTTCTAGCTTACTCCAAACACCCTAAACAGTATGATGAGTGAGTGAGTCAGTCAGTCAGTGAGTCAGTCAGTTAGCCTAAAATGTGCAATTTCAGGGGTTCACAACTAGAACATAGTTTGAGATACGAATATGAAATTTTGTACATCTGCACATATTTACCATATCTCCTTAACGGCAAAAGCTCATATTCCTATCTTTAACATCTTTCTTCTTACGGGGCCCCCAAATCGTCGATTTTGTCATAAACTCTTGTTCCTGTATAACATGCTTCTGGCAGTGCTGACGTTTTCTGACGTGAAGAACTTGGCTCATGCACTGCCGTGCATGTTGATATATATATATTGATTTGTCTTTCACGCTAACGCTTGATTTCATCTACCCATCTTGCATTTGGGCGTCGTCCCGGTCGTTTCTCTTCTCTAGAAATCCACTGTAGTACATTTGTCGTCCACCTTCCATCTGTTCGTCTAGCTATGTGACCGGCCCATTTCCACTTCAGCTTCTTCGCAGTCTTGATTACATCATCTACCTTTGTTTCTGCGCGAATCCATTCATTTGTCTTTCCGTCCCTCCTTGTTATTCCTAGCAAGCATCTCTCCATTGCTCTTTGTGTGACTCTCAATCTTTGAGTCGTTTGCGCATTCAATGTCCAAGTTTCACAGCCGTACATCATCACAGGTAAAATACATTGATTATAGACTTTACGCTTCAGACACATTGGTAGTTTGCTTTTGAAAATAAAGTATAGTCTTCCAAACGAATTCCACGCCATTTTATATATTCTATTTATTTCATCAGTCAACTTAGCATTCGATGTTTTGAAATGGCCTAGGTAAACATACTCATCAACTATGCTTGTTGTCTCTCCGCTAATCTTTATTTCCCTCTTTGCAGCATGTTGGTTGTACATTACTTTTGTTTTACTTAAATTTATTTTAAGGTCTATTTTGGAACTCTCATTACTCAGTTCTTCCATTCTGGTTTGTAGTTCTTCTGCACTTGAAGCAAACAGAACTATATCATCAGCAAACCGTAGGTGATGAAAATATTCGCCATTAATTTTGATTCCAACTTCATCCCAGTTTAAATTTTGAAACATTCTCTCCAGAACAGCAGAAAACAGTTTTGGAGAAATTAAATCTCCTTGACTTACCCCTTTTCCAACTTTAAATTTTTCACTGTCTTGATGTAGTCTAATGACAGAAGTGGCAGTCGAATAAATGTTTCGCAGTAACTTGATGTATGCACTTTCGATGCCTTGATGTTCAAGTGATTTAAGTACTGCTGACAAAGAGACCGAATCGAAAGCCTTTTCAAAATCTACGAATCCCGAACATAGTGAAATTTCATATTAATTAGTTCTTTCCATAACTTCATTCAATGTTTGTATGTGGTCCATTGTGCTAAATCCACGACGAAATCCGCCTTGTTCCCTTGCCTGGTTAAAATACAAGTCCTGTTCAATACGATTCAAAATAACTTTGGTGAACATTTTGTATAAAACTGACAGTAAACTAATTGGTCTGTAGTTTTCGATGCGTTCTTTGTCCCCTTTCTTGTACAACAAAATGATAACAGTATTATTCCAACTTGAGGGTATTTCTCTCTTCCTCAGGCACATTGAGAATAATTTCACAGGTTCCTCTTTCATCTTTTCACCTCCCTATTGAAACATCTCTGCTGTGAGTCCATCTTCTCCTGGCGATTTTCCGTTCTTCATCCCTCGAAGCACTTTATCCAATTCTTCTTTAATTACGTCTGGGATATCTAAATCATTTTCTTTTGAGTCTTCATTTTCTAGCTCTTCTTCGGAATAGTATAATTCTCTGTAGAAATTTTCAAATAATTTCTTCCTTATTTCGTGTTACGGTCCCGTCTGGTCTCTTAACTGCAATTATTTGCTTTTTCCCTATCATGAGCTGCTGTTTTTTTTTTCAGACTCTTGTTTTCCTCGATTGTATTTCTAACAAGATTTTCCCGAACCCCGGTCGGTTCCTTCAAGCCTTAGCAAGAGGAATGAAAGGGTATCCTCCCAGTTAGTGGCAGAAGCGTTTGGCGGCGACAGTCCCAGTTTGTCGGTCCTCTCCCGGTTTCCCGTCCAGAGCCCTGTCCCGGTATATATATGTAATGCGATATAGTCTATATGTGTGTGTGTGGTTTATTTAACCTACGTTTTTTTTTTTTTTTTTTTTTTTTTTTGCAAATTGTGAATGAAATTCAGAATTCTATGAGATGCTAAAGAAGTCTGTTAGATACTTTGAAGGGCAACGTATGTTCTTAATCCCTGTTGAAATTGTTCTACGAGCATTTGATTATTATATGAGGTGTGTTGTTTTCTTAGTTTCCTCGGACTATAACGAGTCACAGTGACGGGTTTGTTAGAGAAAACTCATTTTAAGAGAAACTTGAAGATGGATCTTGTGTATGAGGACTTCTCCTTTAATTTCCAAAATAATCATGCACCAGAAGCAAACATTTTTGTTCAACAAGTTTCGGATTTGATCATTTGTTTCGACACTCCAACGAGTTTAAGTTTGATATTGATTGAGCCATGAGTCCCATTACTGTATGTTTCAGGAACAGGAAAAGATAAACCTTTTCAGGAATGTAGTACTTTCTCATATACCGGTTTCAAACCGGTATTGCATAACACAATGACAGGTGGCTTAAAACCACACAGAACATCATCTACATACTGCGTCAACATCGATCTTTTGTAATAAGAATCAGGTAATGAAGAGACCCATTTTGTGAAATTCTTTGCGGGCGAAAAGCGTGTAGAACCAAAATACTATACTATGTTGTTTGCATGAACTGTGAGCTTAGAAGCGAAGAACAAAATACATTTGTTTGAATAGATATTTACTAACTTTATTTCTAACCATATTTTAAAAATGATGAACTGAACTGGAATCTTCTGGACTTAGCTTGTCTTGTCTGATAGATGAAATATCTTGGCGATCTTTCTTCTGGGGGATGAGGAAGTTAATAGCCAAAAACTTAGTAGATGCATCATCCAGACATTCCTTTAGAGAAACTGAAGAAAACTAAAAGCAAGCAGCAAGGCCGATCTGAAGTCCACGATGTTTCCCACTGGACCATGGGGACAAGGTTGTATTTTAAGTCATTATTATAATATTGTTTTGCCGAAAGCTGCAGGACCTTTAAGAAAAGTTTAGCCCTTCCCAAAGAATTAACCATATCTTATTAACAGCTTCTTAATACCCTCCCAGTTTAAACTTTATTGCCTCTCAACTTCTTCGCATATCCGTTGTTTCAAAATTAGACCACTTGGTTTGAAAATTCTAGAGAAAACACTGACTGACAGTAATTTTCTTAGTATTAAGCATTTACTTAGGTTTATATATTTCCATAAAGGAGGACCCAAAATCTTGTAGAGATATCAGGACCTTAGCTCAGCCCTAGACTATGAGGATTTGGGCTTTGCTCACGCTGGCTACTCTTAAGGATATCCCACCAGGTGAAAGCCGGGATTATACCTAAATTGAGGCTGTAACCGCTAAGATATTTTCCTATGAACAGCAATGTACACTATAAATATTTTTTATCTGATTGAACTCAATGACTGATGCACAATAACAGACCTGTTAGTAGTTGCAAAAGCAGCCACTTGACGAAAAGATACACCGAGTCTGTTTACTGAACGTCGGTACCACCATAGCATATATCTACCTAAAGAATCCTAAAAGGACTTGGGAATTACTGTTAATAGATTTTCTACTCAAGATCATTTAAATTCAGAATAACCGTTCTTTACTTTGATTCGTTGTATTGGTTACTTCTCAATTTCAAAGTGATTCATATTATGACACAATATAAGTTCTTGAAGAAAATGTATTTCGTTTTAAGTGTTTCCAAGAAATTCTTTATATCACATTGTTCCGTGGGTTTGTCTGCAATGCAGACCAATGACTAAAAAGAAAGTACATTGAGAAAAACTGATTTGGGTTAAAACAATCCAGTTTACTCTGTGGTACTGAATCTAGATGACACTATAATCATTCCATACGGTACTTTTATTCTATCTGCAATTCTCTGAAATATGAACATATCCAACACAGATTTCTAGAATATGCATCTCGAGTAATCACTGCTTTTCTTTACCTCCATTTCCAAAGTGACAATTGTTGCTATAACCTTTTTTACTACCATACACTTCAGTACGTTGTTCTCGGGCTCGCCCTAAGTTTTTACCTTATCATTACTTGTGTCTTTTAAACAATAATCATACTTTCCCTACACTATGTTACGTAATGCACAATTTATTATTTTAACACTTATTAAATTCACATTTTTTTTACGTCAGACAAAGTTTCGACTACTGGTGTAGTCATTATCAAGTGTACTGTTAACAGAATCATTTTTATTATTATTATTATTACTTTTAGGTCCCTTGATAACAAAGCTATAGCAAAAGGGATATGACAGTAACAATGGAATATAGTACTTTTAATTCACCCGCAATACGCTGTGCAAAATTTCATCATTGTATGACGTCGGAAAATGAGTTAAATTAACGTTGCAAGATTTGAGGACAGGATGAACTATTGTCAATTAAAGAAAAATATGCAATAATAATCATCTAAAGGTGAGAACAAGTTCAATAATTGGAAAATTAAAAAGTTTTGTTTAGAGCCTCTGAATATTACTTTATAAATTACTGGTGCTTCATCAACATAACTATATAATGGTGCAGATGTTGCATACGTGCGCCAACTATTTATGGAATGAGACACTACTATGAAAATGCAATTTGTTTACGACAACATACTGTATGTAATGTTAGGTTTGTAAATGGTTTGAATCAGACCTGTCAACTCTCACGCAAAATGCATGAGTCACACGTATTCAACCATCAACTCACGCTCTCACGCAAAGAACCTGCAAACTCACGCAGTTTAAGAAAAAAGTGCAACATTTAAAGCTCGCGCTCTAAAGTGAAGTAAAAACCAAAAATGTTGACTTTCTAGAATGTCAACATTGCAAGATTGCGAAATAACTGATGGTAAGAACTCGACAACAACGCTTCCTTGGTATAAACAGGTAACTCTGGTGAGAGAGTGTTGTTTAGAAGTGCCGGTGTATAACCCTTTAGTGAGGTTTTAAATTTTGCCAAAAAAGTTACTAAGTTGTACAACGATGAACACAAGTGAAAAGTAGTAGCCAGTATTTTTTTTTTTTTTTTTTTTTTTTTAAGTTTAATCAAGTCATGGAAATCTGATTGTCTTATCACGGAATTTGGAATTAGAAAGCCAGTGACAACCCTGTCGTAATTGGCACATTTCTGGTACCTTTGTCTCTTTGAAGTTTGATGCCACCTGAGCCATTGAAACCCATTGGTTTGCCGGTACACTCTGAAAAATTGTCGATGGCTATGCTTATCAATCAGATGCTGTCGGCCACTAGGTTGACCACGCTAACTGGTGATATCGGATATGGAGTACGCACGCCAATTTATGAACACTGTCGAGTTGGAGTTACTAGTCTCCCAAAAGGCGCCTCCCCAGGTGGCGGATAGGGGAATGCCGACCAGATATGATGGGTACCGGAAATATTCCAGGGCGGACCAAAACCAGTACTGCTGCCTTCCTGTTAGTACAGGGATCTACAAAGGCTAGGGCAAGATAACCCCGAACAAAAATATCACCATTACCGCTCTGAGGCTGAAGGTAAATGACATCGGAAAGTCTCAGAGATGGACAGAGGACGACATCTTGATTGTCTACCTTTACTGCGAGGTCGTACAGCTAACAACTCTACACCGCTTAAACATGACAAGAAATAGTAACAGATGGTTCATGGATTTTCCTAGGGTAGATTATTCCGGAGATAAACTAGTCCATCATTCAGATCTCCGGGCGGGGACTGCTTCAGGGGGCTCCAAGAACACGATTAAGAAAGACCTTAGAATAGGAACGTGCAACGTACGAACATTATACCAAACATGCGCTCTTCAGGTGGCGGTACGCGAGACCGAGAAGTACGAGCTAGACATATTAGCGATACAAGAAGTTCGGTGGGAGGGTCAAGATAGCATCCCACAGGACAAGTACACTTTGTACTACGGGGTAACACAGTCTCACGATTTCGGAACAGGATTCATCATTAAGAACAGTATCCTTCAGGTGGTTTAGAATGTATGTAAACGAAAGACTATTGTACGTTACGATACGTACTCGATGGGGCAACACGGTTTTACTAAACGTCTATGCTCTGACCGAGGTGGCTACTGATAACGACAAAGATATATTCTACGATGATCTAGAAAAACTGTTTGACCGAATGCCGAAGTATAATTCGAAATTTGTGTTGGGTGATTTCAATGCAAAGAAAGACAAGGAAGCAAGACAAATATAGGCCTGAAATGTAGCCTTCACGAAAAGACCAACAACAATGGAGAAATATTGATAACTTTCGCTATTTCGAAAAACCTACTGATAAAGAGCACTTACTTTGAACACAAATATATACACAAATACACATGGATATCTCCGGATGGCAAAACTCTTAACCAGATCGATCATGTTCCAGGTGTGTAAATATGAAACCGGAATTTGTGCATAGACGGCGTTAGCTGTCACTGTGGTTACCGTAAAACTGCGTCCTTGGCGTAACTTGCTTGTTTTGATTGCTGATAACGATTTGCAACTCGCAAGGAGACAAGTTTCATGTCGTAGTGTAGTGTTAATTAGCGTTGAACATGGCGCAATTTGTACCTACACGCTACGATGTGCGGACAGCATTGAATTTTTGTTACCATTCGAAGAAAACTGCTGCAGAATCACATCGCATGCTTGTCGAAGCTTACGGTGATCATGCTCTTGCTAAGTCACATTGCTATGCGTGGTTTACAAAATTTAAAAGTGGCGATTTTGACGTGAGAAACGAAGAACGTGGAAGACCACAGAAAAAGTTTGCAGACAGCGAATTGCAAGCTTTGTTGGATGAAGATGACGCTCAAATGCAACAACAACTCGCGGATCAATTAAATGTGACACTAGAAGCAGTTTCCATACGTTTAAATACCATGGGCAAGATTCAGAAGGTGGGAAAATGGGTTCCACATGCATTGACTGAATGACAGCAGGAAAACCGAAAAACCACTTGCGAAATTCTGCTCGCCAGGTACAAAAGGAAATAATTTCTCCATCGAATTGTGACTGATGACGAAAAGTGGATCTATTTCGAGAATCCTAAGCGTAAAAGATCATGGGTAACTCCAGGAGAACCGGCGACATCGACTGAAAGACCAAATCGCTATGGACGGAAAACAATCCCTTTTGGAGGGATCAGAAGGGAGTGATTTATTATGAACTTCTGAAACCTGGAGAAACCGTTAATACCGAACTTTACCGACAACAAATGATCGATTTGCATCAAGCTTTGCGTGAAAAACTACCAGATGTAGCGAACATTTTGTAGTTACGCTACCCTTTATTCCTCCAGAAAGTGTTCTAGTTATTTTTATTATTGTTTTAGTGATTTTTTATTTATATTTTGTGAAGATGTATGTAACCTGAGTTGAAACACTGATGTATGACAGAGCCGCCTAACGGCAAAAAATGTAAATAGTAATTGTACATGTCGACTTGAGTGACCACGAGTCCATATAATTGCTTGTGAAACCATCAGGGGAAACAACTAGATAATTGGTGTGTTCGATATTGAGATAGAAGTTAGATACTGATTACGTAATAGAGTACAGCGTATCTATATTTATGAAGTCTACAAGTATCTATGGATTCCTGATTGCCATCCTTGTTTAATTTCTAGATCGTCGTATTTTGATTTCGTATTCGTTGTTAATTATTCCTGAGAATCTTCAATTTCGCGTATATTTTGGTAAGTGTGAATTTTCACCAGTTTCAGTTTCGTCGGATTATGTGACTTCTTCGTGTGTGAGTGAGATAGTTTATTTGAATGAAGTATGTTTTACATGTAGTAAATATTCGTCGGGAAAAGTATTGCTTCAATTGGGTTTAAGGAAATCGTGTTTGGATGAACTTGAGTATAGATTCCTTTGTAACGTCGAGAATTTGGTATCGTATGAATCTATTGCCATCGTAGTGTATGTCGCGGTAATATTGTTGTTAAAGTTTTGCAATTATCTTTTTGATCTATCTTACGTTGATATCAGAAGGAATTATTTGAATATTCCAATTTTCACATTTCTTCGTAACCACGTGTTCGGGTTGATAGCTTACAGTAGGGTTCGTGACCAGTACCTCGTATCTCCTAGTATATTCGTGCGATTGTTTCCATATTTGGTAAACGTTTTGTTCAGCGATTTAATAGTAGATTCCTATTTCCGGATCGTAGATTTGTTGCGTGAAATTGTGAAAACCACAAGAGGCGATGATAGGAATCCAAGTCATAATTTGAGTAAAAAAGTTGGATACACTGTGTATCAGGGATTTGAGTGTAATTATTTGTGAATTAATTATATCTTCATATCATAGTGTATTTATTGAGTATATTGGAATATGTAATGTTTTCTACGATTTGTTCAATCGATTCGTTGTATATGATTATGACCTATAGAGCGATAGGTCACGTTTGTAATGAGATTGTAATTTCCTGTGAATTTGGCAAGATAATAGTTCACATTATACGTTTTATGAAAAAGGATTTCTAGATTTGTTTCTGAACTTACTATACAACTTTCTTACCTACCCTACAGTAAAGGCTTTAATTGTGGGGTCCCATCGAGGATCCTCCCCTCTGTTTCAGCTCCTTTTGTCGGTTACTCTTGTTATAGTGGGTTGCTGGGTGTTTTCAGTGAGAGGATATTTTTCTCAAACCGGAAATAACTGGCGGCTTATAGTGGCAGGAGTGACTGTCAGGGGAGATTTGTTACACAGAATATGACCAAATACAACATAAAGTGATTGTGCTTCACGATAATGCACCCTCCCACACAGCAAAACCGATCAAGGAAACGATTGCGACGTTTGGCTGGGAAAGCCTTCCGCATGCGGCTTACTCACCAGACTTGACGCCTTCCGATTTCACTTATTTGCATCCATTTGCTGACCAGCATTTCACATCTTACGAAAATGTACGAGAATGGCTTGATGACTGGTTTGCAGCACAAGAGGCACAGTTTTTTGGTCTGGCATCCACACATTGCTGGAAGGATGGCAGAAATGTATCGCTAGCGATGGCCAATACTTCGAATAAAATAATTCTTAGCATTGCGATCCAATCACTGTGTCTTTTCTGTACATAAATTCCGGTTTCATATTTACGCAAATGGTACACTATTGAAGAAATATTTGATTGACAAACAATTTGCTAGCGCTGAGTGCACTTTTGCAGGGTTTACCCACGAGAAAGAAAGAAGTAAAAAGGACATAAACTAACATTGTTTTTACTTAACGTTCTTCGCAAACTGAAAATTGTGGTGGAATCCCTGCCTGATTTAATAAACAGTTGCTGAAATGCAGGAATATTAAAATATTCTATTTATTCAGGGAACTCTCTGTAGGAACATCAAAGCTTTTCCCAGTTAGTAAAAATTTCTGGTCATTTGTCATCCGAATTTTGAAGTCCGAAACAGGAAAATTTTGGCGGGATCTCTGCTTACCTGAAGCTGCACCTCTAAAGTGAAAATGCGTGGAGAATCCCTGAAAATACACATTTATTATTACTATAAAAGAAATCAGATGGTAATAAGAATACTTTCTCTTATTTCTGCAAATTAATTCCTTTCCTTTTTTGAAAATTTAAATTTAGTTTACAACTTCCAAGTATCCTGCAGGTTTGTGACAAACGAAACACAAAGTTGATTTTTCAAAGAAATATAAGTTGAAAGATGAAAAATAATTTTGTTGAACACTAATTATTCCAGACTATATTTAAAACACATGAAAATCGTCAAAATTGTGTATACTTTTCGTGAATTTGAAAAATATGGATCGGGATAATTTGAGGATACTCTGCAGCTATTCCTTCTTAAAACAGATGTTTTTTAATAATAATGTTTACAGTGTTGTAGAGTATGAACAAGGGAGAAACAAGTAAAAATGAATATTTTCTATGTCACCTTAACACTTTTTAAGCCCGCACTCCTTTCTGCATCAAAATCTTGATTTTTTTCTTAATCTGTTATAAACTACGGTTATTATAACCGTTTGGCTAAACTGTTATAAAGTAGCAGTTAAGTAGAAGTTATAGATAACAGTTAAAATCCACATACATTAACCCGTATGATGCGATTTGATCTCAGCATTTTTACACTCTTTCCCTAAGGTTTTAGAATGAGATTCTTTATTATAATAATAAACGCTTGCCATAGCGTTTTATTTTATCTATGATGAACACAGTTTCATTATAAACATTTGCTTTTTAAAGGTTCTTTCTAAGTTCCTCATAGCGTTCCTGCTATTCCGCTAAACTTACAAGTATTGAAATCAGATAATTTTAGAAAAGAAAGTTAGCTACACTTGAATTTTCCTGCTGTGCCGTAGTATCAGGGTTGGTAGTACTTTACATTTTCTTGTAATTGAATTATTTCTTCTCAGAAGTAACGTGATCATTTTTTTCTGTAAAGTGTAAAATAATTACTGTTTAAATAATAATAAATCATGTATACGATTGACTACTGATTAAGGTCTCCCAAAAAAAGACTTTATTTGGTCTTCGAGTAAACAACTTACAAAAGAACAGTGTAAGGTGTTAATTGTCCTTAAAATGTTCAATTAACTCCCGTGTCGAGTTACGTGGGTTAGTGCATTAGGAATTAAAGCCAGTACGATCTAATCTGTAGTTACTAAGGCTAGGCAGAAGACCAGTAGGGTGTTTAAATATATTTGCTATTTAGTATTCGCAGAATATTCATAGACTATATTTTGCATATTCCTGGAACGTTTCAGAAATATTTGAAGAATCTTTCTTAATTCAAATATATTGTTATTTTCCTATGAGGAAGTTAAGTAAATATTACATTTTGAAGTCCTCCTTCTCAGAAATTAATGGTACCATAGAATATCCCTCTTAGATTCAAAATATTTCTCTAAATGTATTTGAAGGATTTAGTATTAAAGAAAATTCTAAATGTGAGTTTTCAATAATATTTGTAGAATATTTATTCTGAGAATATTCATATCAAATATTCATCAAGATATATTGATTCCATTAAGTTAGATTTAACTGCGCCAAACTTACTATAAATATTAACTAACATAATCGAAACTAGTACGGTTTTTTTCGTATCTAAGCACTGTAATTGTCACTGTTATGAAGCTATTTTATAAGAATTAACGCCTGAGTGGGTAAATAACTATGATGGGATCGTAGCCTTTGCGAGTGTTACTAGATTTCCAGCTTTAAGTTGTTTTCATTAAACGATAATATAGTACATTTTTTATTGTATTTTTAAACTGCAGTAGAATATCTGTAGCCGTACCCATATGAGACCAAGCCTTGTCACATTATAGAGATGCGAGTCGGACTGCTGGTCTTGGAATACACAAACTTTACAATATATACACTCCTATGAAACTGGACACATAGGATCTAGATTTTCAGTACGTTTGTTGAATTATCAACCTTTGAACATGTACCTGAGTGAATGAGAAACATACCCGACACGCTTTGTAACGAAACGGTCTCGAGTTTTATTGACGGTGTGAGCGAAATGTGCTTAAAATGCTCAAAATAATATATTAAAATTTGTTATTTAAATTTGATTGTAGTTGAAGACAGAATTAATGTAGTAGTTTTGTGAAATCCTATTTACTAGGATCACCTACATCTTTCAAAGTAGATTTTAGAGGGACAGGAACTTGGCCTTTCTTTTAGTTATGATCAACATAATCAGTGTTTCTTTCAGAGAAAACTGTTCTAGTATTGCTCCTAGGATTTTTTTGTCTTTTGCTTATAAATGCTATGATTCATATATTAATTCTAGTTTTAGAGAACTTCTGCTGAGTATATTTTTCATGTTGCAGCCGAAGGGGTATACCATATTTTACGCTGCAGATGGTTTATGATATCTTTGTATGTAAACTATATATTACTTGCTCAGAACTGGAATATTGAAGTGTCGTTTCAAGGTAGTTTGTTTTGGTGTCTATTTTCACGCTTGTTCTTTTACAAATCTCAAATTTCTTCAGATAAATGAACATGAACACATTCAGCCATTTTTTCTGCTAAAGGATAAGGCCTCCCTCTTTTCTTTACACATATCTAGGTCTGTTATTATTCTCATTCCTGGAGCCTCTGAGAAATGTTTAATTTTATATAGACATCCTGCATGTGGGCGTCGTCTCTGTAGTTTCTTTTCTCTAGCAATACCATGTAGTAGATTTATCGTTCATCTATTCGTCTAAGTATATGATCACCACACGTTCACTTTATCTTCTTTGCAGTCTTTACATCGTCTTGTTTTGTTTGTGCATGAGTTCATTCATTTGTCTTCCTGTTTTCCTTCGTTAGTTCTAGGATCTATCTCTCCATTTGGCTTGTATGACGTTTAATCTTTACTTCGTTTGCTTATTTATTGTTCAAGTTTTACAGTTGTACATCATCAGAGGTAAGACACACTGTTTATAAACTTTCAACTTGAGACATATTAGTAGAATTGGAGCAGAAATGTATACAATGCTTTTGTTATGAAAGAATGAATCCTACAGTGTATTATTGTATAACGAGTGAATGAACGCCAGCTAGTTAAGTTGTAGTAAGAAAATTAATTCGAGAAAACACAGGCATACATACACAGAGAGAATGACTCATTCCACTGGGTAGCAATTGAATTAAAAATTAATAACAAGATCTTCTCTGACAGCCTTCAATATTAAGTGACGTATATGATAGTGGGAGAGAGAGAATATTACACGACCTGCTTGAAATACACAAATAAGATTGAACACCTGCTTTATGCAATAAGATTGTAAAAATTATAACTTTAAAATATTAATATGAGAATGATTTTCACATTTAGTTAAAAAAAATTATCAAGGGTGGTAAGGGGTGTTGGTAGATGTCATTGCATTGGGTTTTATTGATTATTTTTTGGCGGAACATTAGTTTGCGTGACATTGACCAGGGCGCCATTTTACAGCATTTTTCGGCGCTTACGGCACATTAAGGTATGGTATCAATGCTATCAGAAATTAAGTTTCCTTGACCAATAGATATTTTAGTAATATACTTTTTACTCATAAATAGCCTTGGTTAATGCTGAGCGGCAAATAGTGAAAAGTTGAAATTAAGTTTAAGAATATAGTGTTTTCATAACTTGTTCAATATTAGTCCATCATACAAGAAACAGTTTCCTACTGCAGGGGGTAAATAAAAGAGAATATCAAAACTTACGTGATATTTTCGTATAAATCAAGTGATGTAAAATAAAATACAATGTTCAAACGTTCAATCACTAGGACGCACACCATTAATGTCATTCTGAATTAGTTTGTCTCTCAGAACTAATTCTTTATGTATAAGTAATGGCCGCAAAAAATATTCGAAAATGTCAATACTATTAAAATAATGATGTTTCAAAATATAAACATTGAAAATTCGAAAAAGGTTAATAGGATGCATAATTACTTTCCACGTACGTCCTCTCACATCATATTTTTGATCGACTGATCCAATAACAAAGTCATGCTACAGATGATAAAGAATATTATAAAAGCAGTGATGACAGATTAATGGTACGTGTTTGCTTTCCCAATTTCCAATGGTTTCAAGAATACATAGTTTATTAATTCTATTTTTGACGCAACGATACGAATTCACATTATCCGGAACAAATTCCACTTTTCCAGTTAAGACGGGTACCCATAGTCACAGATTCAGCTTCGCTGTTCGCTGCGCTCGCTTTGGATTCATTAGCACTTAAACTATATCCTTCATCACTATCTGATATAACTACCACTTGCATATTTGACAGTGATGTACTGCGAGCAATAGACGGAGATGATGATTCATTATCCGTCAAGGGTCCTTTCTCTTTATCCATAGTGAGGTCTTCAGAAAAATGTATGGTAGGGGGTTAAACTAGATGTGTGAAGAGAGTGTCACTAATGTTCTCAGTCGTAGTTACAACGTGACTGAACAGAAAAATAAAACAATCCACTTTTCCCTGAAAGCATTAAAAAATATTAAAATATCAAGTCTTACCTTGCTCCGCAAACACCTGTTATACGGCGAACATAAAAATGATGTGAGAGAAAACAAAAAAATGTTTAAATTAACAAGTTTGAGCTTGTTCCGCGAGTATAAAAATGCGAGACACGAAATTGCTTCTTAAACATGAAAAGATGTTTAAGAGGAAAAAAGGAAATTTAGTATTCATACATCAGAATTTAAATTCCGTGAATATTCAAATACTTATAAAATCAATGTTTTGTTTTACAAGTTAAATGTCGTCGAATGAAAGTTTGTCTTTGGGAGTCAGTTAAAATTATAAAATCACAGTTGCAAAATTCAAAATCAATCTTTCCTCTTCAAAGATCAGTGTTATTCCTTTACAAGTTTAATAACCATGAAACTAAGTATTTCTTTGTGCGGTAAATAAATTATGAAATCACAGTTTAAAAATGTAAATCAGTGTTCCATTTTAAAATACTACTTTTGAATTCAGAAACGATAAAATATTTTTCCTTCATATTTTTTAATCTTTTCAGTTATTTAAGTATAAACAGTAGTTTGAACAAGTTCAACTTTTATCTGACCATTAAAGCTTTTAAAAGTTCAAAACTAAAGTCCAGAGTCTCAATCAGTAATAGGTTCTACTTTATTTCTTTCTGAATTAAAATATTGTTTACTACTTCCTCATTATGTAACATTCGCATTAAAAATATTCAAATTGTTCGATATTATCAAAATCGTCATGTTTCGAAATATTTGTATTGTAAATTTGCAAAAATTTAATAGGATGCATCATTGCTTCCCACGTGGGACTCCTCACATTATATTCTTTAGTTATAGATCTGCTAATACATTCATGATATAGTTTATTACGAATAGTATACAAACAGAATGGACAAATTAGTGTATTTTTTTCTTACATTATCAATTATCAATACCTTGAATAATACACTGTTCGTAAATCACATTTTTCACACAGTGAATGACTTTTCATTTTTAGAAAGAAATTCTACTTTTGCAGCTAAAGAGGATTGACTATGATGCATGTCCGTAAATAGGCCTTCATTATCTGTCAAATCATTTTCACTTACCTCTGAACAAGAATATTCACAATCACAATCAGAATTCAATTCATCTTCAAAACTTGATGACGATGCACTACGGGAAAATTAACTTCAATATGCTACAAGACAGCTTGATACAAATGCATGCTAGATGTGTTAGGGGGTCCTAATATCTGAACTAAAATTGTAATGAAACTATCACTAACGTTCTCTGTCATAGTTTCAACACAACTTAACAGAAAATTTCTCCATATAACATGTTCCAGCTTGTTCTGAACATCAAAAAATTTCCAGTGAACATATGTTTCCCCTAGAAAACGTCAAAAGATGAGAGACAAATAAAACTTGTTCAACACAGCATGTTCTATCTTCCTTAGAGCATCAAAAGATACGAAACGATAAATAGATTATTATTAAAGTAAGGAAAATGTCAATCATATGGCGCCGCTGTCAATCAAGCGGCAGAGATAAAAGAAACATGTTCTAGCATGTTCTTGAGCATAAGAATATGAGAAAGAAAAATTAAAGTTAGAAGACAAAAATCTTCTATTAATTCGAAAAAAAAACTTTGTTCAAAAAAAAGTAATTAGCTCCATACTTGAACTGTGTAATAAATATGGAAAATATATAGTTAAATTTTATTTTAAAAAACTTTTTTCTATTTCACAAAATAAAACTTCTTTTCAGTGACTTTGTTAGAAATTTAGAACGTTCAACTCTGAAAGATGAACAAAATGTTCAAAATTAACTATAAAACCTAAGTCTATATTCTTAGGACATTTAATTCTAAGTTATATGTCCAATTTATAATTATAATTTACTATTATTCTTTTAAAAATTTAAATCAGTATTAGAAAGTTTTAAAGAATATTTTATTAGGTTTGAGTTATAACAAAAATCCGAAATAAAATAATATTATTTATGATTTTTTCATTTTTCTAAGTTAAAATTTAAAATAATTCTTAACTTATGAATTAAAAAAAATTCTCTATTTTAGGATAGCCATCAAAACCAAAGAGATATTTTTATGGCAGAGAAAGGCCATAAGATTATTGACTGGTCTATCATTTAAGGATTTCTGTGGAGTTCATTTTAAGGAAAATAATATCTAAACTATTCCTTGCTAATTTATATTTTATACACTTTTATATGTAAAAACACATTTGAATGAATTTCAAACGGACTCAATGATTCATTCTTAAGATACAAGAAATAATCAATTACTCTTAATTCCAAGAACGAGACTTTCAAAACTATCAAACTCATATAAGGTACAGGGTACAATTTTTATAATATGTTACCATCTTATGTCAAAGATTTATCGTGTCAAAAATTTAAGGGTACAGTAAAAAAATTACTCAATACGTAGCGAAGGATACACATTTGAAGAAATTAAACAGTATATAACAAAATTAGTGCCTTAAGATAAAATTTTGTAACTGTAATTGTAATTCCAGTATTTTAATGTCTATGTGACTTATTATTTGACATTATCTGATACAATTCTTATTGCTTTAATGTAATTAAAATAAATAAATAAATAAACTCTATGCATTGTAATCCGCTACACTTTTATAAAAAAAACATGAATATTCTGGCCATAACACGAACAACTGCCATGAAACTTTGTGTTGTTAAAGAGGAAATAAGAAACAATTCAAATGCGTCAGTTTCAACTAAGAATCGAATTTATATTGAAATTTATTTCCTTTGACAATATTCTGTTACAAAGTTTCACGTCAACTCCGCGCAACAAAATATATTGTTTTTTATATTGCAACAGAGTAGAAAGAAGTAGCGTTATAGTTCATAGATTGACACACATCGTTAGCAACCAAGAAAGAATCAGGAACGTGTTTCGTATTATTATACTCTAACTTGTACAAAAAGATTAGAAGAATCAGGTAGGTTAGGTTTAGCGTATTACCCACCAACTCCATAGATACAGGAATGTTTATGATCATTATATCTAACGCAATATCTCTTATTAATGAAGTGAAATATGAGAGAAATAAGGTACAAATTAAATATATTGAAAATTGTTTTATAATGTTTTCAAAACCAAAACTCTTTATTTTGTCTCTGATAGAATCGTCAACTCCGTGGTAAGGTGACCAGACAGTCCGAACAGTCCGGGTATTAGCCGGTACAGTTCATTTTTTTAAGCCTCTGTCCCGACTTTTTTCAGACGTAAAACGGGACACCAGAATGTGACTTTGTGACTTTTTTTTTACAATTGTGGATCATATTTGAATTTGTTGATGTTAACATAACTGAAATCTTTTACTTATCGGCACAGAATTGCCGCAATATGGCTATATTTTATTCACAGTCAAGCATCAACATTTCTTTCTGTTGTTCTAAGAATAGAAGGTCAAGCAGTTACAGTTTTTCAGGTGATTTCTGTCTTGAATTGTTTAAAGGCTAATAATTTAGTTTCAAGGTGAAGACTGTTTTGTAACATCATGTCTCTAAACAATTTTTAGTAAATTGGAAAGGGAGGGTCTTTCATCAGATGTCGCAAAATTTAAATAGTATGTCTGCTCGTTCTATCGAACTGCATCTGAATATTTAGGTAAATGGATTTTACTCCTCGAGAATTTACGGGATTTAATTTTAGTAACACTGAAAGAAGGAATACAAAAGACTCAAGATTTCATTCGGGAAGTAGCTCCTTCAATTCAGAAGAGATGAGAAAATACTGCAAAAATGGAAGTCAGAGAAATCATCTTCTAGCGAGTGTTGGGTAGAAATTATTTCGCATTTTAATGTCAAGAACGTACCATATACCAATTTTATTAAAATATTGGAGTTTCTTCTTTGTGTGCCTCGAACAAATGCCCCCACTGAACGAGTATTTTCGTACATGAATGGATTATGGACAAGTGAAAAAAAAAACACTCTTTCAGTACAAACTTTGAAAGCCATGTTGGTGAATAAGGTTAACTTCACCCACACCCGTGCCGACTTTTACAAAATGCTGTGTGAAAAGAAGGTCGTGTTGAAGAAAATACATTCATGGACAAAATATAAATAGAAGCGGATGCAAAGGAATGGAGTGTAGTACATGTTATCACATGCAAGTACACATACTTTACTACTCTATTTATTTATTAGTTGTAAAACATCACTATAAATAATATAATATTACAGTGTATTTATTTTATTTTGTCCCGTTTTTTCTTTAGGGAAGTTAGATAAATGTCCCGTTTTGCTGCTTTACAAATCTGGTGACCTTACTCCGTGGTGATATTTGGTCTCTGTTAATTTATGTAGTTGATGACCACATAAGGAGTTGATCTAAAACCGTCAGAACTTAGGCCTATTCATAGAGATACGATTTCAAGTTTTGTAAACGATTCAAGAATGTTTCTGCTCCTATTACGTATGTAATGTTCACTAGCGAAGGTAAAATTTTATTTAGGAGGGACACGCTAAATTTTATTACAAAATCATCCACGTTGATTGACAAGGATTGAACTAATATGATCTCTTAATTTGTCAGAAAATCTTTCAATATTGTAGAAGTAAATTGTAATGAAATAAACTCCAAACTATCCCAGATAGACTGACAAAATCGAAAGATATGAAGTTGGCATGTCAATGCCTGACATCAGATCAAGATCATATATCTACAGAACAATATCCATAGTGCAGATAAGACTAACAATATGGAACCAAATTTAAAAAAAATATATTCTTAAACTGGTTGGCAACACTGACAACTGCGGGGCCTCATTATGACGGTTCCGGCGGCCAAGCCCAGACCTCTCCAACGACAGCATAATCACGCATATGGAGTTTGGAATATACATGTTTGTGGACACCACGTCTTGGCGCGAGGCAGCCGGCTTTCCCCAAAGTTTAACTAAATGTTTCTGGGGTTCTCGGAGACGAACTAGGTTGAGAAACGATACTCTAACATAATGGAAGCAATTCGAAAAATTGAATTGCATAGAATTTGTTAGAAACACTGAAAACTGGGAAACTTTGAAACGATGACACTCACAGTATCGTTCTATTGTATGCAATAATATTTATGCCAATTTTGGTGCAGATAGATCTAATAAAATGGAATTATTTTGAACAATTGTTTTTTTTTTTAAATAAGTTGGTAACACTTGTTGTAAGGTACATTATAATGTCAGAAACATTATGTTAAATGAAATTGAATGTAACTAAATATTGAGGATGTAAAAGTGACTCCGGAAAAATAAATTATTTTAGAAACAAACGTGAAAGCGGAAGACAATTGCTGGCCATAAACAATTTGGTTACTACGTTTAAAACGAAAACGAAAATAAATATACAGAAGAGAGAACAAAGGAAACAAAAAAATCACAGTTCACTATGTCAAGTTTGAATTAAATTGAATTTTTTATGTATAGCCTTCACGCATCCAAGGCTCAGGCCGGGATAGGGAAGGGGAAAGGATTCGGGAAGGTGTCGGCCAGTGCCTATATTGAAGGTGCCATCGCGGCATTTGCCTGGTGTGACTGAGGGGAAACCCCTGAAAAACCCTCAGTCAGGATGGTCGGCCGCTAGGATCGAACCCTCGAATGCTACGCCAACGCTCTACCACTAAGCTACGGTGGCTCGGTACTATGCTAAGTGTTGAAGTACTTTGTGATTGTTCACTAAGAGTATAAAAATGTAAACCAGTTAATTTGTAATAAATTATTAATGAATATATGAAGATTTCTTTACGAAATAGAAGTAAGCCCTATTGTTATCATTAAGGTAAATAAATAGGATTGATACTCCTATTATATACAAATGAAGTAACTTGTTTACTTTAGTAAGTAATACATATAGAAGTAATTTAATAAATAAAGACAATGAGTCTCATGCCGTAACTAATATTTATTTATTTATTTATTTTTACGCGGACAAATATCGATGAAACTGAAATCTACAATGTTCACAGAGTGTAATGGATTCATTCATGCACACCATTCAGGGAAAGAACCGTTATACACTGAATCGTTCCACCAATCAAGATGGTTACCGCGGTTCTAACTAAGCTAGTCTAGCTAAAAAAAAATTCCAATAACATCTCAATAACGTCTCTACACCCTGTGGTTCTTAAGATGTAATTCATGGACACTGACGGAATGAGGGATAAGGTGTCCCTTTTTCTATAGTTTCGCTAAAACCATATAACGACTTATAATAAAGAGGATTTAGGGAGAAAAAAGAAAGTTAGTGTATTATTTTAATATACCAAGTAGAAATACACCAAAAGCTACTCATAGATTTAAAAAAGAAAAGCTTCCTGATTCATTATACGAAGAAACCAGGCCTTCCATTTTTTTCCTTTTTTTAAAATAAAACAACTGTTAAGCAAGACTTGTTGAAATTGTAAGAAAAAAAAAATATAATAATTTGTGACATCTCACCAATGGGAACGCAATGTCAGAAAGTGGGAAATTGACGAATAAGGTGGAAGAAGAAAGTGGAAATAGGCGTGTCGCTTAATGACGTGGATTTTCCACTCGTTCGGTGAGAAAGTCTGTATAGTAAGGAGCGGTGATTTGTCGGCGTCATTCGTGTGGAATATTCGCAAGGCCTGGTTGCGTTTTCATATCAAGAATAATGGGAGAGAGTTTCCAGTGTGCTAGTCACAGCAATGTCGTTTTGTATTGCTCTTATACTGAGCAGCAGAGATAAGCAAGTTCTCGGTTGACAGGCGCAGGGAAAAATGTATGTAATTTATATTATAGGGAGTTGCTTATGACGAAAGTCCCCATGTGTGGAAACAAACCTGTGAGAAGAGTCCGGTATGACTCTGATGATCTTGCATACAGTAGCTATACATATGCATGTATCTCCCACCCACGTATGCACAACGATTACTGTCTCGTATCTTCCTTCTTTCCTTCTCAACTTTCCTGCCATAAATGTCGCTTTAATACTTTACGCATTTTTGTGATATTCGTACATGAGTTTCAAGATTGTTGATATTATCAGGAAAGTGTTTGTACATACTTAAACATAAATCTTTCTTATTTTTTATAGTTTTATTTTAGTTTTTTTTTATTTTATTTTATTTATTTATTTATCTTTTGTATCAGCATTAATATTTCATAGCATAATAATTCGCACAATATACAAGTTACCGAAAATACAAGATAATATTTAAGGGACTAAGTCTGTATAGAGTACACGAATAAATAATATAAGTGTTAAATGTTTGAAGCTACTGAGTTTCAGGCAAAAGTTAAGGCGCTCTTGTCGCAAATGACTTAACATCTCGACAAATAATATTGTAAGCCTTGTCGGCTTATCCAAGCACAATCGAGGTTCTTTCCGAAAAATGTATTTGAGCTATTTTAATCAAAGAGTGCGGCAGTCGTTTATTTGAACTTATTTTATGGACTTTAGGCATCTTTGTCTCACGTCAGGATAGGGTAGGAGAAAGAATGGGGAACGTAGCGGTCAGGTCTTTATTTAAAGTGCCATCTCGGAATGTGTATGTTGAAACACATTGAATCTCTGAAAAGAAAAAAAACAGTCAGGATGGTCGGACGTGGGATTCCAATCCATATGACTACAATTTCCCGATTCAAATCCCGCGACGTTACCACCTGGAATACCGGGAATAGGTGTAAGGTGCCCTCCTCAATTCTAATCATTAAAGTGCACTTTTCGGGTATACTCACGAAAAATAAAATGTATTCTGCGCGCATAGGATTGAATTAATTTTTAAATTAAGTTATTACATTCAGTAACCAGAGAGGCAGTTATGCGCCGGGCACGTCTTTCCATAGATAAGTAGAGTTCTAAATCTTGTCCAGTTGTAAAGTCACATCATATAAAATTCTCCAATAAAGTATTAATGTACTCATTTATTACCTCGTATCGACTCCATAATTTACACTATGCCTCCCCCCGGGCCGTCGTATAATACAATATGACAAAACAAATGCCAGAGATTCAGACCCATTCAGGGCCCATGACCCAGTGGTTCCCATTACCGACTTCGGATAGGCACTCATATTCCGAGGTCTGCTGCCATTCACATTGCCTGAAGATTTCCGGGCTATTAAACAGTTTCATAACATGAATGCAATGGTTGCTTAACAAAAGTCCTAGCTGCTATCTTGTTGAACATTCTCCCTCTACCCCTCAAACGTGTGACAGGTATTAGCCATAACAACCTGTTCAGCACATAAATGAAAGTTTTGTGAAATAAGGAATGTGTGGGCACGCTCTTAATGGCAATAGTAGGTTTGAAAGGATAGAGAGTAATGGGATATGTGGCTGTTGTAGGAACCTAAAAAAGGAAATTCAACTTCTTGCAATTTCTAATTGGTTGTGAAATCAAATTTAATGAGAAGAAGTATTAAGTTATCAGTTGGGGGAAAAAAAAGTATAATTAACAATGAAGCATTAGAAAGATGATATGTGAAAACAGATATAATAAACAAAATATGCAAATTAGGATTGTCTAAATGCAGAATTTTGCATATACAAGACGCAGAGCAAAAGAAAACAAAATAATAAAACTTTTGAAATACATACTTTTCTTAAACAATTCGTTCTAAAAAGTAAAAAATAATTTCGTTTATGTATGACTAAAAACAAAAAGGAAATAGGGCGCGCTGTCATATTACTTTATAAATCTTTGAATTGACGCGCCCCATGCTTTTCTTGCACGAAACAATATTTTTTACTTTTTAGTACGAATTGTTTAAGAGAAGTAGCCTAAGTTTTTTTGAGTCAAGTAAATGTCGAGCTGAAATAATTGATAAAATGCTATTTTCTTCAGGATTTGCTCTTTGTGACTTCCCAAATGAAATCCCAAGACTCCCCTAAAATCCCATGTGCGCTCAGCTCCAAAATGGCGAACAAAAATGGCAGTCAGGCCATCAACATATAGACAAAGAAATAAAGGTTTAATGTCGGGAATAATTAGGGGAAAGTTGAATTTTGGCCAATTGATACATCACTACTAGGGGTGCATTTTCCCAAAACTCCAAGTCCCTCCCCTTGTACTTCCCCTTATACCCCTGAACTGCAAATTTACACACTTTCAGAAATTGTATCATATCTCCGTAACCACTAGACATAACGACATGATTCGTTTTGTTATAATCCCTGATAACAGGTTACAAAAATGTTTATCATGCGTTTTGTGCTTTTTCTAGTATGAATGCCGTAATTTGTATCAAAAGCGCAAAATAACGATATTTTGCTTTAATATTTTCACTTTTTACGTTGTAGCTTGTTTTAAACTCACAATATCAAAAAATGTTCGAGATAAAAGTTGTTGCTTGTTTCATAAGCTTTGAATTTATGTATATATAGCAATATTGTTGAATAATTACTGTGTTAGCTAATGAGGTAGAAATGAAGCGCAACATCGCGCGAACAATCTTATCTCTCGACGATTATGACAACTTGTCTTTGTTGTGTAGTGACAATAAAATAGATGATGATATTTTGGAGGCCTTTTCATTTGATATATCACGTACCCAGATAGCATGCCAACTTGCAACAAGGTTGAGTCACGTCAAAATTGCTATGTGGGTACTGAAAAAAGATAAAAATAAGGCTGCTACTACTTCAATAGTACGTTAATTCTGTACTCACCAAGAGAAAACAAAACCTCATAGAATTTATTGTGATAATGTTAGTCATATTTGTATTAGTTGGAAATTAAATTTAGTTTGTAATTTTAGTTTTTTTATTATAAGTTACCTTTGAAAACTAAATTTAATTTCCAAATAATAGAAATATGACTAACCTACTCATAATAAATTCCCTGAGGTTTTGTTTGCTCTTCGTGAGCAAAGTAATAGCTTAAATTTACAGTACCTTTTCTCGTTTTCTTTTTTCACTACACACACATAACGATTTTGACCTGACTAAAACGTTAATGAAGCTTATTTTGACAAGTGAAAAAACTTGATGCAAGCTTAGCAATTTAAGCACAAATGTTTAAACAATGTTGAATCAAGCACTCTACTTAAAAAAAAATCAAGGTTGAGGTAGATTTACCAGAACAACAAAGGAAAATAAATTGTACTTCTTACAAAAATAAAAACGTTGTCCTGGATAGGAATCGAACGGGGGGCCACTGGTACAGCAATCCGATGCTGTAGTCACTAGACCACGGAACCACACACCCTAGTTCGACTTCGAAGTTCTATATATACTTAGTCCATCAGCTCGCAAGAGACGTCTGTAGTAAAAGGGTGAGAGTTGGAGAAGATTAGACTACGATGAAATAGGCCTGGCACGTGATGGAACTTCAGTGCACTGAGACGACAGTGGAAGTGAACCGAAAAATTAAAATAAAATTAAAGTTTTACACGATTCCACGTATTGTTGCTGGCAACAGGTTTGAATTAACTTAGATAACAGCCAAGCCACTTATTTTGTTCCAACAAATTCGTTTCTTCGTGTTTGTTTATTAAGTTCAACACAATATCAAGGTCAACAAGCTTAAAGTAAGTGACTGACAACCTTATTCCATACCTGGCTAATGCCGACATGACAGATTGAAACTAGACTATGGCCGACCAGCATTCATTTCCTCTACCTTATCGCTATCTGTTAGTGATTCAAAGATGCCTAAAGGCCATAAAATTAATACACAATAACAAAATAATATACAGTTCATGGTAATTGTTTGAAACGCCTCTTCATTGAGAACACGTAGAGTTTAAAAAAGCTACAATACTTGAAACTGGCATGTTATCTGGGTACATGATATATAACACGAAAAGGCCTCCAAAATATCATCATCTGTTTTACTTGTCACTACACAACAAAGACAAGTTGTCATAATCGTCGAGAGCTCACAATTGCCTAATGGGGGATAGGGCACACATAGAAGGTAAGATTGTTCGCGCGCTGTTGCGCTTCATTTCTACCTCATTAGCTAACACAGTAATTGTTCAACAATATATATATATATATATATATATATCAATTTAAAGCTTATGAAACAGGCAACAACTTTGATTTCGAACATTTTTTTTTATATTGTGAGTTTAAAATAAGTTACAACGTAAAAAGTGTAAATATTAAAAGCAAAATATCGTTATTTTGCGCTTTTGATCAAAATTACGGCAAAACTACTAGAAATAGCACAAAACGCATGATAAACATTTTTGTAACCTGCTATCTGGGAATCATAACAAAAGAAGAATCATGTCGTTATGTCTAGTGGTTACAGAGATATGATACAATTTCTGAAAGTCTATAAATTTGTAGTTCATGGGGTATAGCGGGAAGTACAAGGGGAGGGACTTGGAGTTTTGGGAAATGCACCTCTAGTAGTGATGTAACAACTGGCCAAAATTCAACTTTCCCCTAATTATTCAAGACATCAAATCTTTATTTCCTTGGTTATATGTTGATGGCCCGAAAGCCATCTTTGTCCGTCATTTTGGAGGTGACGCGCACATGGGATTTTAGGGGACTTTTGGGATTTCATTTGTGAAGTCACAAAGAGCAAACCCTGAAATAATTAGCTTTTTATAAATTATTTCAGCTCGACATCCCTTATTTACTGGGCTAGTTCGGATACTTTTTCTCAAGCTAATAATTTGTGACCAGTCAAAACTCTACATTGTTGCAGATTTATTGCAGGATAAAGAAGTCCATATTTAAAAAAATATATTAAAATACGGTTTTAAAATATATAAATATATAGAAATATGTAAAAGTAACAATATAATATTGTACTGTCACCCGACTTACGTCGCTGTGAAAAAATTTCATCGTGTGTGACGTCGGGGAATGAGTTAAATTAACGTTGCAAGATTTAGGGACAAACCGAAACATTGTGAACTAAAAAAATGAATGTAAAAAGAGGAGGTTGGAGTAAATAATACCTTCTTGTCTCTTGTGTAATCATGTTTCAGTGTCGTACTACGTCCCACGTTCTGTGTTCTAATTTTCGATACATCGAATAGCTATCCATATTTAAAAAATATCGAAACTTCCAAATTGGAACTTGTTGATATTCGATATTTCAATATTAAGTAAAATATTTTGATTCGATATTCAGTTCGACATTTCCATTCGATATTACAATCGATATATCGATATTTTAATTCGGTATGTATATATATCGTTAAATATCGACATTAAAAATATCGATCTTTTATATTCAACTAATTCCAATAGCACACATACGTTGAAAATATGTGGATTAAACGTTAGTACCGAGACGTAATTTTAAAGTTGTAAATGCCTCTAAATGTCCGCCTGTTCAACGATTTATTCGACGTTGAATAATGGTTCAAAAGAAACAGGTTGAAATCAAAAAACGGAGAATGAAGAAACGGGTTCAGTTGACCAAAACAGATCATGGTTGGTGTAGACACATTTATCTGTATTTTATCCGTAACTTTCATCATGATATACAATATTAATTTCCAACATTAAATTATCCAACCGTCTTCTGTGGGATTCGTAGCTGGAACTTTCCGCACTCGTCGTTCGTGGATACACACACGCTACCACTCATCCACGAAGCCGCCTTGAGAGCCACTACTCTTTTACTATTCCCTTTAAATTTCGATGACGTTTTTTGTTATAAAAAGCAGTCTTGAACGCAGTCCCCACAAATCCAGACGTATCGTTTCTCCATCATGTATGAATAAGAATAAAGAATACATTCCTTCTTTCTTTGTTACTTGCATTTTTCCTTCATTAACACTTAGACAATCGCTGCACTATTAAATATGTATTTCTCAATAAGTGTAATATGTCGCCTTAGAGAAACGTATATAGAGCGAAATCTATGTCATAGTTGAAAAGGAAAGTTGAAAACACTTCACATTAACGCCCTGTTAACGAAATTAAAAGTTCGTTGAAATATAGTTTAAAATTCAATATATTTTCAATATCCAAATGATAACACAAGAAATGTAGTTAATTTTATTGTATTCGCTTTTAAGCACAATTTGTGCTATTAACTTGGAAAGATAATCCAGGTCACAATACAATATAATAGTTAAAAACACATGACATTAACGTCCTATCAACGAAATCAAATTTTCGTTGGAAGATAGATTGAAATTCAACGTGTCTTCAACATGCAAAGGAGGATACAAAATAATAATTAATGACATTCAATTAGCTTTTAATTACAAATTTTATTCCATTAAATTAGAAAGAATCTCCTGAAACAAAATCTACACAATAGTTGAAAATAACGGTTGAATCCACGTCGAACTAATATCTTATCAACAATATCAAGTCGTTTATGAAATATGATCTAAATTAAACGTACTTTTTTTCAACCAATCATCGTTCAGAAAACGTTTGTGTGTTACTGGGGGAGCTGCAGCCGCTCTATTGAAGTCGAGGATCCCGCGCCGACTGAGGAGAGTGAAGAGAAACATGTAGGTTTAGTACTGCTCCGAAGCAGCGTATCTGATATTAAGTAATGATCAGTGCTAAAGAAGAAAATCCATAATTCATGGGAAGAGAAACACAAGACCGGTACACATGGAGACATTTAAATCGCCCCCCCCCCCCATCCACTAAGGACCTGTTGCATCCAGTAAAACATTAATAGTGGTACCTGATATGGGGAGATAACATTGAATTCAATGTAAAAAGAAGAAAGCTTGGGGAGAAGGAGTAATTATTGTAACTGATTATAAACCGAGTGTAGATCACCCCCACCATCTTGGTACGCTCTGTCCATTGATTTACATGGGAATTGTTTTACTCGTCTTATATCTTTCAGGAGCATACTTTTAACTTCTGTTTTCGCCTAGTTTATCGTCATGCTCTCTTTTACTCATGCTATTTCATAGAAATGCTATATTTTACACACGGACAGTATAATTTCCCTTTAACGTATTGTGATTTATATAGTAAACTATTAATAACACATTATACTTATATATTGGAAGAAACTTCACAAATCAAAACTATACAAGAGTCAAAATAACCACCAAGACAAATTTCGTGAAAGCGGAACTTGAATATTCTACTTCTGAGAGACACAAGACGAGTAAAACGATTCCCATGTAAATCAATGGAAATGTCATACCAAGATGGCGGGGGTGATCTACATCGTTAATCTAAGGTAAAGTCGGGAGAGATTGCGCATAATTCGGGAAAAATCACTTAAAATCCTAATTTTTATGCAAACTTCTCAAAAATTATGAAATATATTCTTTAGTATAACTCTAACTTTAACTCTACCAGTATACACAAAGGTTGAAGAATAGGATGCAATTGAAGAAAATTAGGAAGAGGAAGAAAACGGGTGTAATATCTTGACAATATTGCTGAAGAACAAAGGAAAGATCAGAACGAACAGCTCACCTTGAACCTTCCGCTTACAGCAGATGTGCATTAGTGAGTGTGACTCGAGCGGCCGTTGCTAACTCGGCAGAGATCGGTCGCTTATATTACCACTCGCAAGGTACTGAGCTCGGTCCCAGCGGTCGACCACCCTAACTGAGGTTTTCCCAAACATTTTCGTTAGTCACACCAGTTAACTACCTTGATGGTACCTTCAAACTAGGCTCTGGTCAACTTGCGTCCCATATCCTGTGAGTCAAAGATATATTAAGGCCAAAAACTCATTAGTCAAGGTGATACGCCAAATTTAATTCTATCAGAAATATTATTATTTGTAATAATTAAGCTGAAAGTTAACTTATAAATTATTAGTTAGTATTTGGTGTTCCCGGTTTACATTGATTTAAATTTTCACCTTCAATTATCTTAAATAATATTTTGACTATACGCTACAGTTTATCTATCTTCATCCTGTATAGTTCGGTTGCAAATTCCTTCATCTCCGAAGCTTCAGCCGAGATCCTAAGCAAGAAGTTTAGAGAAAGCTGTCTGACAACAACTCAACTGATATCGCAAAAGATAACTAAATTATTTTGATGACCTCAAAGCGCATCTTTTAGCTGCAGCCGACAAAGAAAGTTAACGTTTTCTTTATATTGTTGATATATGCAATTTTAATCCACGAATATAAATTAAAAAATAAGCAGTATTAAATTACTTCTGACATAAAACAAGAAATAATAGAAAGCTCTCTAGTTCCTCCGATTATTTCTTTATGAAAAAGGGAAAAAGAAAATATATTTTACCTGCGTCTCATAGTGTACACGAGTTAAGTTCTAAGCTACTTAAAAGTTAAGTGCAAATAGAGAATTTAGCCAGGGATGAAACAAACCGATCTGTGAAATACAATAGGAGAAATAATTGCACGGAAAGTATATATAAAATTGTTATAACGCAAATATTTTTATTCACATTAACATTTACACCTTGTTGGATAAATTTTCCATTCTTGAGTAACTGAACAATTCGGTACGTCCCGAATCTTAGAAAACTTACGTGCGTTTTTAACAGCTATACGTTTTATGTTAGTACGTTACTATGTACGTTTCTAAAATACACGAGCATACTTCCACAGCTTGGAATTGAACCCACAACCTGTCGGACACAAGTTTAACGACTCAGGAAACACACGACAACCGCGACCAGATACAAATTTGTTCCTGAAAAGTATATAAGTAAGGTTTAATTAATACTTCCGCACGATGATTCAATTCTTAAGAAAATACTTTTGCATCCAAACAGATTGTATTGAGATATTTAGGCGTTTTATTTCCTTTTTTTTCCCCCCCCATCAAGCATTTGAAGCATTTCTTTTTTAATGTGTATAAACAATATAAGCTGTTGAAATGCTTTGAAATCGGTACAATTGAACACTTCCGAGATGTCAAAAAGCACAGAAAAAGACGTGACAAAATCTGGAGAAATTATTACCGCCTTAAACATACACTGAAAATTTCCTGGCACAAAAAGCACACAAAAAATGAACTTTATATGAACGTATGTGAATTTTATGTGAACCTACTGAAAAAAAAATGAATTTTTTGTGTGCTCAATGTGTCTCTTTATTGACTTGTTACCCTTAGTGCATATTTTGCACGCATTGAGTTCACACTATCCAGAGCACTTTTTCAGATCACTTTTGGTACATTTGTAACTATTAAGTGAACATTTTGTGCATGAATTGAGTATCAGCACACCAAAAATTTATATGTTGTGCACTAAATATGTGGTGTAGTTCATATTAATTTCACGAAAAGTTCATATATTATGAACTAAAAACGAGGTAAAACTGGAATATATTGTGATCTTTTTTCGGGACATATTGTGAACTTTAAGTGTACTTTAATTTTCAGAGTAGCCGTGACTTAACCAATTAGAGCTTACAAGGCCAAGTAATAATAATAATAATAATATGCCAGGATGGCACTTAACTACGGCCCTGGGTGTTACTTCCTCCATTTGTTCTCTGGAAAAGTACTCATTGAATGATCTCATCCTTCAGACAAATTATGGACTTACTACTCAGGTACCTGACTAGCCGATAGAAAAGAAGTTCGGATAAAAGCCAGTTCTGATAAAGATACACTGATGAAAGCCTCACTTAAAAAGTATATTTCATAATTAAAGAATTTTTCATTCTTGTATTATACGTAAATTCCCACAATTGTTTCATAGACGAATCCTCCGAAATCATAAGAGCTATTTTGAATCAGATTTGAAATTTGCAATTATTATTGTATTTGGTTTAATTTTTTTGTATTAAATACGTTTGAAACGGGTTTAATACTGTAAGAAATACTAAATATTGATTCATGATTTCGTCAGTGTAAAAAGTGAAGTCAAAAACCGTTGCTTATATGTAACATTTTTATCACAACTTACTACTAGTCGACACTAAGCACTTACTTGAAGAAAGTAAATAAACATAGTAAGCACACATAATGTAGTACAACGGTGACGCTCTCAGGGTCAAGCGATTTGTTTCACCTGTTTCTGAAATGTTACGTCTTAGAGATATAAAAGAAAGATAAATGGCGGTATTTACTAACCGAACTAAACTGTTGTCATCTAAGACCCTTCCTTTGCTATAGTTGAAGTTGTCTGAACTTGAAGTAGCAACGCCTGCAGTTGTATAGAAACGATCAATTTTATTCTTTTTATCTATGGTGTTTGTGTATAGAACGACACAAAAGCAACATTTTATATTCTGCCACTTTTTGTCTGTTCATGTTTTATCTTGTATTATTTATTTTGAATTCGTTGCTTCTTTCCCTATTTTGCATATACATAACAATGCACTATTCCTGCTACGAGCGTATTTTGTCCAGTTTTGAATTCTAGGTTGCATTGTAAATAAAGGAATTACATAAAATAAATCAGAAAAGCCTCTCTCTTGCTTCCAGGAAACCAAAGAAGGAAAAACTTGTAAAACTTGCATCTAACAATATAAATCTTGCACAAACATATTTTTTTTGTGTGTGTGTGTTACTAAATGTAAAACTTCTTTGCAAAGAAAAATTTAGTTTCAGAATCACATTGAAAATTACATCAACATAACTTAAAATGTTTACATGTACTTTTCTGTATGACATGATTTGCAGATATTGTTATTATAGGTGACAAAAGTTGTTATTTTGTAACGTTATTTCTGAATATATTACTTCATAAACGAAATACATTTTCTCGTTTTAGCGACAGTTCCGTTTACTACAGAATACATAAATGTTTCAATGAAATCAAATAAATTCAAAATAAGAACCTAGAGCAGAACACTTATTATGATGATGAGTTTCGTTTAGCGCAAACAAATTCTTGGTTAATTCCGGTAACGAAAACTTTTTTGATTTTTCAAAAACTAAACTTTTTCTCTCTCTGAACTTCCCATAGAGCTGGAACATATCGTTTACGAAGTCTATCCAAATATCAATATAATAATAATAACATCGATCGGTATCAATATTTATAAATTGCCATCTTCAACTGCCATCTTGACACAAAGAAAACAGGCTACAGGTTACAGAGAATATGCTTTTCTGTACTCTCAGGTTACACGGTAAAGGTTTAAATTATAAAATAATGAGAACAATTGAATTCATTATAGCGTATCATTTTGTAGATTAGTTCTGCCATCAGTCTTTTATATTTTAAAAGTGATACGCACAATTAAGATGCTATATATTTTGATAACGAAAGAAATAAACTCACGAAGTGAGCTGCGCTTAACGGCCATGTTGCGTTTAGATAACTAACATAAGAAGATAACCGTCGTAAGTTGACGCTGGTTAAAATTGAAACCTGCGTTAACGGTAACTACCGTTTACATTACTAAAATGATCTCTGTTATCATTAAGCATGGTAAGATGTTAGTAACGTAAACAAAGCATAACTGGCGTTTACAACATCATCCCGCCGAGTTTCGAACCCGGATCTGTTACTTCATGAGGCGACGTCTTAGGTATGTAAGTACAATAGCTGCTTGCAATTCAAGATTTGGAAGTTTTATTTACCGAGTTCGTGAGAAGTATCTTTCGCGAGTGTGTTGCGCAGGAGCACTCGCCCGATATTATTCCTGAACTTGGGATTAGAATGATATGCCCTAAGTCTCCTACATTGCTTTCAGAAAGGGATTTTAAAAACAAGCTACTTTCTACTTATATGAAACCTTGTTGATCCTGAGTCTCCCCAAAATTATTGGTCCTGTTTCAATTCATTCCGTCCATCTATTTGTTTGTACAGCAGGTCATGCTATAAATTTATCTGTATTTGTTAATATTTTGATATTATAATGATTGTTTATAACTAAACTAATAGGATTGATAGTATTTAAACTTGGGTCCTGAAGTGCAATCAAGGCTTAAAAGAACGAAGCGGGTCGGTATTTAAAAACTCGTTTTTCGAGACTGTTCCATTCTTGGGGAAACGGGGACTGTCCAGGTCTTGGGTACCATGGATGGCTTGATAGTTAAATGTACCTAAAATATACTAACTACTCTTACAATTATGCTAATTTTACATTTAAATCAGAATTTCAAAGAGTTCGCATTGAACAACCAACACAATACGCTATTAACACACAAAAAAAATATTTCGTGGACATACATTAACAACATTTTTTTTGGAGGGGGGAGTTTCCCCTCCCCAAGACAATTCACATATAAAACACTTGTCCTATTTCTAGCCTTCTGTTTTGTATTGTCTGTCTCTGATATGATCGATCTTAGGATACGAAGTAGTAGAATCTTCACCCGGGCAATCAGATTCCTCTCACGGTAATCCAGGTCATAGTAATTCTTATGAAGGTTTTATAATAGCCGAGAAGTCAAAGTCATTATAGGGCTAACTGGATGCTAAAAGCATGAATGGAAAAACAGATGAAATATATCGTATGTATGAGAATAGAAGTAAGTTATAAAAATTATAATAATAGCTTTCGTAAGATGTAACGAGTTATTAGATTGTATGTTATAATTCTACGGCACACGTGCACAAATTACAAGATACATATTGCTGTTGCATTTTGTCCCAGAATAAAGTGAATTTGATGATTTTCATCATCCAATGTACTAAGAAAAGATGTTTCAGTCATATATAGAATACTATCATTTACAGCTGTAATGTTCTAAGGAAATTGATGTAACTTCATGTAGAAAACGTTTGCTACCGTTTATGTTATAAATAAATGCATGACTTACAATTAAAAATGTTTAAGACAGATAAGAGTTTGATAATTTTACCACACATTGATTTTATCGAACTGTGCACGCAGAATGAAAACACAATTGAACGGTATACACTGTGAATTGAATCATTGTCCTCCCGTATTAATCAGAAGAGATCTTTGATCGTAAACTGTAATGAAATGATAATAACACTTAATCATAGAAAGTTTTAATTTATAATGTTTTGAAGGGTTAAATTTTTTCCTGTTCAAGAAAATAAATGTGTTGTTATCTTTATTATTTGAGAGATAAGTGATGACCATAAAGAAAAAAAAAATATTCTGCTTTGGACAGCAGAGGAAATCCTGTGTTTTTCGTACTGAGAATAAAGGTAATCTATCAAATTTGTATTACTTGTTTAAATATACAATTGTCGTGTGAAACGACAAGTATCTAAACGATTAGCATCTTTTTAGTTTGTGTACATTAAATTAAGAAAGTGTAGATACATCTGGTTCTTCGATATTTTCCACATTAGGGGATGAATTCGTATTGAAATCAAAATAAAACAATATTTACTTTACTTACTTGTTATTTTGAATCTCAGTAAACATAACCAGCTTAATGCCTATGCTATATACTATTTACTACATTTGCTTTCAGTAACATATCACCAACCATGTTCCTACAAATCTTTTGAACAATAAATATCCGATATGTAACATGTATATTGTGTTTCGTGGAAAGTGACTAAAGGTAAAAATCTAACTGTAATATGTTTCAAAACACGTACATCGAGTGCTTTAAATCTGTATACAATTTCACGTTCAGTTTTTAACGTAGTTTTTCTTGCATTTGCAAACTTTCTCTATTGATCATTTTCTATGAACCTAATTATTAAACCTTTCATTCCAGTTGTCAACGTCATGTTCACAAAACAGTCCGTCGATATTTTGAATTTGGACTTGTTTGTATTTAGAAAAATGTTTAATCTATAATGCATTACAAATTTCTCACTAATCTATTGGCATGTCAATAGCGATCTATCAATATCGATATTCAATAATGTTGAGAAGTGTTTAAGGATGGTGATGAACTTGTATCAGCTATTTTCAAGATACAAACTTTAGCTGTAACATTATCTTGTATGTATGTTAATTTTATCATTACCATGTATTTATAACACACTTTCAAAGTGTACCATGTAAGAATTATAGAGAAAATTATCACTTCGGGTATTAAAACATTTCGCATAAATAACAAATATAGTGGGACGGATTAATTTTTGAAACTGGTATTATCGCGCTAAATAATTACTATAAAATATTCTCTGTTTCTTCATCATTTTAGTAACAAAAGCAGAAATGTATAAACTTGTTTCGAGAAATAATTATTTGCATTTGCTACAAAAGACAAACGAGCAGCATGAGTGGGTTTTCAAACTCATGGGCAATACGGAAAATAATTTCTACACAACATTTACTGTTAATGCGTTCTGTACATTTTAATCATTTTAATAACAAAACTAAAATGCCGTGACTTGTCACGAGAAATGGTTTATTGCATTTAAGAACAGAAATATACAGCATGCACGGGTTTCGAACCTGCCCTCATTACTCTTAGTAGTTATAATGTGTTAATAGTTTACTGTCTCCGTAAACTGTAACATAATATTTTAGCAACAGCAACAGAAATTCTGATAAGAGTTCTCATGCTATATACTTTTTTCTACATTTTAAACGCACACGTCATAAGATGCTCAACAAATATATTTTTAAACAAGTATTAAAAAACTTCCAGATTACTTTGAGTCTTTCAATGAAAAACAGAATTTCCTCTGATGTTCAAAGCAAAATACTTTTTATTCTTTGAGGCGATCACTTTTCCCTCAATTAATAAAAATAGCAACACAATTACTATCTTGAAGAGGAAAAGATCTCATCTTTGAAATCATTATAAACTTTCTATGGTTAGATTTTATTACCATTTTATTACAGTTTACGATCAAAGATCTCTTCTGATTGATAATGGAGAACAATGATTCAGTTCACAGTGTGTATCATTCAATTGCGTTTTCATTCTGTCATTCTAGACTGATATTAACTTAATGTAAACCTATATTGTAACTGTATCCCTACACGATAACATCTTGAGAATCATCTTTCGATTCCCGCTGTGTACACAGTTTGACATAATTAATGTCTGATAAAAAAGTCATAAAACTCTGATTATCTCCTTGTCTTAAACATTTTTAATTGTAAGACAAGCATTTATTAATAATATAAACGCTAGCAAACACATTTTCTACACATATCAGTTTCACTTAAACAGTACAGCGGTAAATGGTAGTACTCTTTATATATAAGTAATGCCTCGTTTCCTAGTATAGTGGCTGATTAAAAAGTTAACATTCAATTTATTCTGCGGCAAAATGCAAAAACCACCTGTATTTTTTTAATTCGTGAACTGTGCTGTGATAGCAGTATTTTAATATACATATGTAAAACTTTAGCAGAAGTGCAATATACAATATAATATCTCGTTGCATCTTAGCAAGAGTATAATCGGTATTTCTATTTAATCTATCTGTCCATTGCAAGATCCGTAGACCGGCGCCCGCTTTCTCTCAAGAGAAAGCGAGCGGCGGTTTACGGACCTTGTGTCCATTGCTGCTTTTAACATCCAGCTAGGTTATTAAAGGCTTGGATTTCCCGTTTATATAAGGCCTCAATAGAAGTGATCTGGACTGCATGTAAGCGGACATAATGGATTTTGACAGGAAGTGGAGATATACCCATTTTATCTCAAGCCCATGCGGTCTGAGCGAATGGACCATTAATTACACTAGAATGTCGTAGTTATATATATTTCAAAGAATCTAAGATAATCGAGTAAGAACCACATTTTTCCTGCCTTATAAATCTAATTAGAATGTTACCAAAACATTATGGATAAAGGAAACATGTACACGAAAAATGGAATTATAAATTCGGTGCAGATTGGCATAAATCAAACTTTCTTACACGTGTTTTGGGAATTTTCATTGTGTAAACAAATAACAAAGACATAAATTAATGAATACAAACGTTCTAGCTCACAAAATTTGTTAAGTCAATCTGTTTCACACAACTTAAAATATTCTCGAAACAGCATATTTGAATATATTATGCACAATTTCAATAAGGATTTTATAAAGTAAGTTAATATAGAAAATAGATATGAATATATAAATAAATGACTTACTAACATAAGCTCAGATTCCCAGTTCACAAAATTTATATAATTAAGACAATACGATAGTTTTAACAGAAAAAAAACGGTAAGCGATGAGACACAAGGGAAACTCACATAATAATCAATAAATTTCGGAAAAATTAAAATTTATTAACAATCATAAAAAAAAAAGTTTAAAGTTCAACATTTCGTAACGCCGATAACTATGGGACTCCTAATATCATATTAATTTAGAATAAATAGTCATAGACTTAAGAGTAGTCCGAATCAAGTAAAGAATGATCATCATGACCCAACCATTATTTTCCCCTCTGTATGCATTTCATTAGTAATCGTGTGCCTTTGCTTTTTACACTGTGTATTCTGACAATGTTTATTATTTAAATCAAGAAGTGTGTTTCTTTCTTTTGTATGTAAAAACAGAATAACTTACTTGTAAGTTCTTCGTTATGATAACATTATTGGAGCCATGACGGTACAGCACTGAGCAAGCAAATATATCTTTGTACGGGAGAGACGCTGCTACTACAGATAGATTTACAGCAAAAAAGAACATACAATCATAATAATTCACAGCGATATTCTATCCACTACTGGATGAGGCCTCTCGTGGGGTGAGGAGTTGGTCTACTGCTCCCACGCTCACCAGACGTGTGGGAGAGGAGAGCCAAAGCTCTGAACTGTGATCGCCACTCTTTTATTCACAGCAGCGCCCCAATTGCATCACGATGCTGGATGGGTATCGTTCCAGACCCTCTCACTTTGGAAAAAATCCCTTGACAGAGCCGGGAATCGAACCTGGGACCCCACAATCAGCAATCAGTGACTGTAACCACTAGACCAGCACTAATTCAATACGGTGTACACTGTAAAAATTAGAAACACGAAATGGTCGAAAGTTACTCCGCTTTATGGAGAAATAAAAGAAAAAATTAGCGTTTTGTTGTATTTACTCTTAAACGTGGATATAGTGTAAGCATTTTAGTGGAACGATTGGTAAAATTAACTCCATTTTAAAGTTAAACACTTTCTTTGTAATAGCTTAACGTTAACTGAAAATGGGTTGAAACTGGACAAAGTGATTTGTCCGTGAACGTTCAACTTATTTTACGCTTAAAACTTGGTCATTTTCTAATCGAAGTGTAAGCTAAACAGGAAATTTTGAGGTTACGTACTTTTGTGGATGAAGTTTAAGCCTTAGTTGGATATTCTATAATCCAGTAACAGGAATAACGTTACTTGCTTGTCACTGAACGTCCCGCCATTTTGAGTGTTTACATTTCCTTTACACTGTGAGCAGCAAACAGTTTACTGGTGGGCCGGGAAATTAAGTTGTGTATAAATCTTTACACTGTAGCAAAAGCATCTTTCCTTTTTTTCACGAGACATTCCTCGTAGTAAAATTAAAGACGTGTTAATAATATTAACCTTCTTCACAGTACAAGCATAGCTCGCTCGGAAAGCGAGAGTCAACAACTGTCTTCGTAGCGAAGTGGTTAGAGCGTCTGACCAGTGTACTTGTGGACCCTGAATCGAAACCCAACCATTTCAACTGTTTTTGTTTTTTTTAATTTTAAAGGAATATTTCCTTTTATTCTTTTCTACTTTAAAAAAATGCTCGGATTGAATGAAATACGTTGGAACACTCATATATATGTAATGTATACACGCATTTTGAAATTTTATAGAGAGTAAAACATTCAACCGAAAACTGGCTGAATGTAGGTTAATCCAAAAAGTGGAGGCAGCTCAGCTGCCTCCATTTTTTGGATGAACGTTGTGTCTCCTATTTTTACAGTGTAGATACATACAAGTGTTATAAATCCAAGGGTACGATGTAAGGCAAATTGAACTAGTTCATTTTAAGTTTGTGTTTCTTGAAACTGAAATATAATTATTCAACATCACAAATAATAAATTATAGCCAGTATCAATATTAGGAACGATGGATAAGGCAATTGTTAGTTTTGGAGAAACAAAACAATACATTTGGAAATAAATTATGTAAACTTTTCACTTATTAGAAATTGATTCCAGGTGAACGAAAAAATAAATATTTTTGGCAGAATCTCAAGCTTAGTACGTTTCTTAATGATCCTAACCTATACAAACAACAAAAATAAAACAATTTAAAACTAATATGGTTTACGGAACTCGCAAATTCGACATTGGATTGTATCCTGTACAAGATCAAACCAGTTTTCATCATGAACACCTATTTCTCGAAGGTTCCTTCTTATATTATCCTTCCAACATATATCTAGGTCTTTCCAACGGCCTCTTTCCTTTCGGATTTCCAACCACGATGAAGCATAATCTTCTTTTTCTCTGCTCTGAGCTAAATAGCCTGCCAATCTATGAAGTCGTGATTTCATTATTCTTACTACATCGGGTGAATTGTACAATCTGTTAAGTTCTTCATTATGCATTCCCCTCCATTCTTCAGTCATCATGTTCCGTATATCTCTCTGAATTTATGTTCATCTGCCAGGACGTCCTCCAACTGTTGCAACCATAAACCAGATTACCGGCAAAATAAATGTTCTGTATATTTTCAATTAAAACTTTGTTGATATTAATCGCGGGAATAGAGAAGCTTGTAAGCTGAAAAGAAACATACGAAATTTGGAAATATTTTATTTTTTCTGTCACCTTGTTTCTACTTGTTAGTATTCTCCCAAGTACACGGCGATTCTCATATATGATACCGTTTCTTTTCTTTGCAGGAAACATAGAAGCAGCGTTTGGTTTATTGTAGCCACTCATCTGAAAGAAGGTTAGAAAATGTATTTGGTAGCAGCAGCAAAAATTTGGAGTACCTGGAAGAGGTATTTGAGGACTCAATGCTGTCAAATCGTCTCCCCAACGAGTGTGGTAAAGAGCTTGGCCACCACTGCAGCCTGACTTCAACCCGTCTGACGTTTTTCATTCAGAGTATCTAAAGGATAAAGTGTTTGTGAAGAGCGCACGAATATGGGATAAAAAGCAAAAGACAACATTCGAAAAGATTGCAGTAACACCACCTTTCACAAAAATTCATCAATAATGTTTGGGCAAAGCAAAAATGAGGGATTTATTAATCACTGATAAATTATTAGAAGTGTCCTTGTAAATTATTGCTTCTCTTAGGACAACCTTGAAATTTTCATGTAAAAAAAAAAACAATGTTTCTGAGTGATCTGACAGACCCTCCCAAATTCACGAGAATCCCGCCTCCTCCCAACATTAAAATTCTTCCAGTATAGAATCATCGATCGAGAGAGACCCTGCAAAACTTTACTTGAAGACCTGAATTGAAAAACATCCCAAGTTCACTATTTTTTACATTCCTAGGCAACTATGTTCCAACTGGCATAATATTACATACATCCTAACTCCCACTCAAAACCCTTTTCTAAATTCAAAATAAGGAACATATGCAGTTTAGCGGGGCAGACCTGAGACGACGGTTCTATTTTGTACCCCAGATGCTTCTCCTTAAAGGGAATCCATTTGTTGCCAGTGCACGTACAATGGAGACAACCTGGTTAAATTATTGTTAAAATATTAGATGAGCACGGTAATAGCGTTTAACTGTTCTAAACTAACTATCATGCAATCTATTTGAGAGTAAATTATTTTCTTAATCATAAAATATGTACAGCTACACATAATCATTTTCTTAAATACTAAACTATGACGCTTGCCGATAGATGGATCCCTTAGCAATGTGAATTTTGTTTGTAAAACGAAAACGTTGCTGGAAATGTCCACAAAATTTTCGACAGAGAAGTTCTTTGCTATGAATATTCTATCCACTTCATTCTGTTTACTAAATAGTAAACTATTTACTGTTCCTGTAACTATTTATTAATGTAATATCTGCTATGATTATTATTGTTATGTTTTAAAATACAAATTCCTTTTAAGAGAACGTCCATAAATACTACTTGACGTTAGCCAGCGACGCAAACTAGGGCACCGTTCCGTCTACTCCTCGAAAATTAGCGAAGTTTCCCGAAGAATGCATCGTAAGTTTGTAAAGTGAAAGGAATGACTACGGAAAAAACAACAAAATGTAAAAAGTTTTCAAATATTTATTTGAAATGAAATTAAAGACACTTACCTTATTTATACAAAAGAATCCATGTGTTGAGGTTATAACGTAGGCTACGTTTTCTAGATAAGATACAGATAAGTGGGAGGGAGCGAGTTAAAAACGTAGGGAAGTTCGATGTGAAATACTCCAATGTATACACACCACATTACATTTCAACTGGTTTTCTTTTCTTTTTTTTTTAAAAAAAAAACGAGTTTCCAGATCAATGAATACATAACACCATATTTTTAATAAAAAATTTAAAACATCATATTATTATTTTACATAAAAGTTTTAAAACGCAAGTTTCAAGGATTCGTGCTCAACGGTCTTAGTAGATGTAGTGTCGGCCGAACACTCATTTTCAAAGTTAAAACTCACAAAGAGCTTTTTAAG
>JAGDQP010015194.1:0-26135 GCA_022664845.1 Lepisma saccharinum | reverse complement strand
AACCTAACAGTAGGCAAGTCTACTAACTTATTATGGTCGTAATTAATATTTAGTGGGTAAAAAGTGTGGTTAGAAACCTTATTCAACTTCTATATCACTTTAAAAACTAAACTTTGATAACCCAAACTAACCCTACATGAACAAACGTTTATAGAAAAAGAATTATGTTATAATAATTTAGCACTAAGCATGTTTATTTGCTAAACAATAATTATCAGTTTATTTTCTGCTAGCTAGTTGCTTTTTATTTATGATATTAAAATTCGGTTCTGCAAGTTAATCAAAAGTGTAACTCGAATCGATGGAACTTTCGATACACCCCTGAACTGGTATTGTTTCCAACCGGAGGTTTGATTCTTCTAGTAATAGGGGTCGAGTGCCAAGAAAGCAAAATGAGTTAATTGTCTTTTATTTACAATACTTTAATTCAAGTTATTTCCAACTATGATTTTGTTTTTGAAAGTTACTCTCATTTATTTTTAGTAGGTTGTTGTAAACAAGTTCTTTAATAACATGGATTTATACGATTTATACTAAAGGTGATGTGCACTGATGTTTCATTAATCGAAAACTATATAACTTTATGTACACTGACGTTTTGAGCGGGAAAATTTATGATTAAAGACACAGATGATTTGCAAGTATAGAGAAAAATTTTAAATTTAAGGGATAGATCTCTTTTGTTAGTGCAATAATTGAAAAAAAAAATTGAAGACATTAAACTTTAAATTCGATGATGTTTCACTACAAGCAAATGTGTTACGGACAAATTTTGCACACTTTGGCCCTTGTTTCAGGAGTTTAAACTTCCCTTTGGTGGTATTGAATAGTACAAAAATACGAGGGGAAGGGGGCCGTCAGTAGAATAACATTTTATTTGAAGCTATCGCGCTACAAGCAAATGGCTAGTGCTAAATGTTTGACCCACCGCTGGCCCTCATTCCAGGTATACAGAAAATTTGTTTCTGGTATAACATGTTAAAAATAGACGCAGTTTTTTAGCCCATTAAATTTTGAGTTCGAAGATGTCACACTAAATACAAATACATGGGCCAAATTTTGGACCCTTGCCCTTGCACTGGCTATTTCTTTAGGGCGGAGTGTTAAACATCTTTCTTCGTTGTATAAATGAGTGTAACAATAGTTCAGATTCAGAGCTTATTTAAATTTGGATTCAAAGATGTCGCACTACAGCTAGATCGACCTTGACATTGTTTGATTACAATTATAACGATAATTGACAGCTAACATAAGTATTCAACTATCAGAAACTCCTAGACACGCGCACCCTCTCTCCATCTCTCTCTCTCTCTCTCTCTCTCACACACACACACACACACACACATAAACACATTATTAACAGCTCCAGAAAAATTTTATTAGGGAACACATGTTAAGTTAGTGAGCTAACGGTTTTTCGATCTCGGAATTATGATAAGAACTGGTCGTGGAACTAGGATTTCATCCCCTCTAATGGACAATCCTGACTGAACTTTTCTCCGTTTTCCTCAACACAAGACACATATTCTGGATTTTACTTATAATATAGACCTTGACCACTACCTTACTTATTCCTCTCACGGTAATTGCTAACAATAAGACGTGGTTTACTATAGTCTTAAGGTCCTGTACATACCCGAAACATAATTTAATGATGCTTCAGTTTTGGTAAATAAGGCGGAAATATGTACTAAGCCAGTCACAAGTTCGAGTTGTGATGTCGTTTAGCAGCACACTTTAGGAGCAAAAGTAGGGAAGGTAGTAGTAGTCAGGACCTGTGAATCTTCAATTTGAAGAAAATCCTGAAAATTTCAGCGAGGATAGCTGGAAGTAAGGCTTGAACCCGTATGCCTCTCCAGAACCGATACAAAATTCTTGATCGTAACATTTAGACCACAAGGCTCTCTTGTCACTATAAATTACCATAAGCATAAACAGGAACACTAGAACTGTCTTCTTAAACACGAACACACAGGAAAAACAAATGTAATGTATTATTTCATCTACATTCCTAGAAAATAATCTACTCCAAATGTTTTCTCTAGAAGTTTTCGGGAAATATAATAGTTAATTTATATTACAGCTATCAATTTTAAATGCATCTGGTAAGATCTTTGTCGGGTTCACCAGGAAGCATAAACTATTACATGATAAAATAAAAAAGTTATAGAAGAATTAAAATATAGGACAGAAACCTCGACGCCGCGAAATCCACTCAGCGATCTCAGTGAAAGGGTTTTCTAAGAGAACGGCGACGAACTTCCTTCCTTTTAACTCACGCTGGTCTCTTAGGTCTTCTGTTTAGAAATTACTCAAGAATTTGCAGAACGGAGTAGGAAGTAAAATGTTTAGTAAAACGGAGTATGGACGAAAGTAAAATGTTTAGAATAACAAAAAAAAGGGAAGTAATTGAAATATAAAAATAAGGAAAATGAGTCTTGAAAGACACAAAAACTCCGGAATTGAATGATCGAAGATATTTTTATAAGAAAGTTGTATCGAAGTTAAACAACAAGAGTTAAAGTAAAAAAACACAAAGTAGAAAAGGTATTTGGGGAAGATTTTGTATATAAATGAGGATATGAAATGTCAAAAAGAGGTAGATGCGACGAAAGTAATTGCGAAATACTCCTTCATTAAGAAAATTAGATGAACAAAGAGTAGACGAAGAGATCAATTAAATGTTTTGAATGGAGTGGAAACGTGGACTCGACGAAACAGTGACAAAAGGAAATCGGTAATCTTTGGATTGTGGCCATGAAGAAGAATGTAAGAACAGTTGTATACGGAAAATGTTAAATGAAGAAGTGCTGAAAGAAAGAGTCGAGACTTGAACAATACTGAAGACAATAGAGAATAAAAAGAAACTGTTTAGGACATTGACTATGCAGAGATTGTATATTGAGAGATTCAATTGAAGATATGGTTGAGTGAAGAAGATTCAATTTCTTGACACTATTAAAGAGATTAATTTTATGTTAAGAACCAATGCGCAAGATTTGGATGAATGGGCAGGCCTTAACATGCCTTGAAAGATATGCCACTTTCCGTGGAATACTAAAGATGAGGATAACGAATATATTTGTATAAGGAATGAAAATAGTAATTAAGAGTTTAAATTGGATTACTATCTACTACGTTCATAATATATTGGAAATATATTGAAAGGTTGTATATACTTAAAAAGTTGGTATATTCTGTTGCTTAACATATGACAAACGTACACACACATATACGCACACATACAACTACAGTAGAAAGGAAGACATACATATATCTTGAAAAGCATTTAGATCCTCAAAGAGATGCCTTCGCGCCTGTTTTTCTTCAACACGGTTCTAAGCTACATAACCAAATCGCCATATTGAATAAGTTTTACTCCCGCAAATATAATTGGGAAGAATATGTTATTTGTCTTCATTTGCATCAGTTATATTCCTTATTGATTGTAGGCTTCTGATTATTTTTTATGATAGCTTTCTGTAATTTGTCTGCGGACTATTTCCTTGTTATTACTTGCTGTTGGCTTATTTAGGTAAGTATTTTATCATACGAACTTTAGGGAGACGGATACAGTAGCTGATTGTCTTACGAGTCAGTTGTCCACTCATCTCCTCTGCATGTTGTATCCTTCCAGATTCGAGATGGGTGAAAGAGTCAACAATAATATAGCTGTATGTTTAGTCATATACTTCAGTAAATAAGAAAATTAGGTTGATTTAGCTGTGCAGTCGACCAGTATGGATGATTTAGTATCCCCCTAAAATGCATGTTTGACCTCAATGGCAAATGCAGGGAATTTTAGTGCAATATCATGTGAAATAACATACTGCAATTTTATATTTTTACACCTTCACATTTTGGAATAAATTTAATATTCCCCTTACTTTTAATTATTCTATGTACATTTCTTTTACCGCTAAGAATTTGTTACAGTTCTCAAGATACACAATTTCCTTTTCCTTAAAAAATAACAATTAAAAGCATTATTTCAAATATTGATTTCTTCTTCAGCATTTTAGCTTTAATGTATTTTGCAGAATATCAACAAGGAATACAAATGCTTCTTTTCGGTGGAACTTTTTCTAGAATTGTAAACTTAAAACTATTGATATTAGATGTTAGCCATTAACAGGTTTTTAAAAAATCCAATTATCTTTTTCTAGAGCAGTTCTTTTCTATAAGAATTTTCTAGAACAAGTACTAGAAATCAATTGATACGATTATTTAGCGTGAACATTTCGAGGACCTGAAAATTGTTCTAAGATTTCTGTTCAATCTTAAAGTTGCTCCATTTAAAGTTTTAATATTTTCCTAATTTTTGTGGAGTCTCAGGGTCCACTTAATATACATATTTTACTTCCGGAACACTTTTTGGAAGCAGGGGCTATTTAAGCCCGTGCAGATAATTGAATCCAACGAAATAAAGTTCTTCTATTGCACCATTTCCATAGATGTGATGACGTACAATATGCAGTTCCTCATGCTTTGAAAGTTTCGTCATATTAACAAACACATTAAGTTTGATTTGTTTATCAAACTTAAAGTTGCTCGTCAGCGAAATATAGTATGAGCTAGCAAAATGATAGTTGATAAGGTTGGGATCATTTAGTTCTTCAGGAAGCTCCAAAAATGAGTTTTTACAGCCTACTCCAGGTTCACGCAGTGTCTTCCACGTTTCTCTGGTATTTTTAGCGCAATTTACACGATACGTAAAATAAGCAGACTTGTCTTATCTTATTACTGAAGTAGTAAAGTTACGAAGTTCTTTATATTTATCCCAGTGCTGCTGCAACCGAGTGCGTTTAAACTTTCGATGTACACGATCGCGAAGTTTTATCAACAACTTTGTGTTACTGGAGATGTATGGCAATTTATTCTTCGTGATTCTAACTATCCGTTTCGGTGCATGTAGGTCAAAGAGACTAGTTATTGAGCTCTCAAAAAAATTAACTTTACTATCTAGATTATCCTCTGCTTCAATTTGTTTCCAGTTCCACGTCCGTGCGTTTTGAAGGAAAATATCCTCCTTAAACGAGTTGTAATCACGATAATGAATATCCAAATGTTTCTGCTGAGGGTTTTGAAGATTTAGGGTAACATACGTTAAAGAATGATCCGATGAACCGATAGGTGAACTGACCCCACATGATTCAACCAATTCAGTTCTGTCAGTAATGATCAAATCGAGTAACGATTCACCATACTCCGTTATTCTGGTTGGTTCTTTAATTACTTGAGCAAGGTCAAAACTATCCAGAATGGACTTTAAGTACTTTGTTTCAGCTTCATCCGGACACAGCTGATTGCAATTTAAGTCACCCAATATGTAAAGACTATCGACTTGCGGATATAAATGTTTTATAAAATCTTCGAGAACAGATAAGTTACAATAAGGGGTACTTGGTGGTCTATATACCGATATCACACCTAACGTAGGCGAAGTTACCCTAACAACCATAAGAAGACTTTCAACTTCCTCTGTTTTCTGCATTTGAACAAGTTTAATATTTAAATTTTGAAGATAATATACTATAATTACCCCAATTTCTTTATGTTTCCTATCTTGTCGAAGAATAGAATACCCAAGTATTTCAATAATGCTTGTATCTAATGATTGATCGAGTCACGATTCTGTAACTACGAAAATTGCGCACTGAATTTCCGAAAGTAATAGCCGTAATTCATCTATTTTGGGAATAATGGAACGGACATTAGAGTGCATCGTTGTGAACTGAGACCTTTGTAGTAAGTTTGCTATTCCCTCAATCTTAGAAGCACTGTACTTATAATGTCTATCAGAAGAGAGAAAAGCGGGTGTGGCTTTAAATCAATTGCGATAATAATTACATCAGCAATAGACGAATACTATAAGTAACGTATCTCAAGGCGTTCCGAACATTGAAAAAGATATTATCTTGAAACTATTTAGAAATATTTAATTTAAATGTCCATCTGAAGAGAGAAAGACGAGTGGGTCTTTAACATAATTGCAATACTAATGAATTTAACAGCAAAAGATTACTACAAGTAACGATATGTTTTGTCGTTCAAGACATTGTAAAAAATATTTATGTTTAAACTATTTAAAGACACTAAAACTACAGTATATGTCTATCTGAAGAGAGAAAAAGGGCTGTGTCTTTAAGAGCAATTGTTCATAATAATTACTTTAGCAGTGACAAGTTACTGGAAGTAACGTTACTTTTAGGTGTTCAGGGCGTTGAAAAACACATTTAACTTGAAACTATTTAGAAAAATTAAATATATACGTCTACCTGAAGAAAGTAAAGCGGGTGTGGCTTTCAGAAGAACTGATACTAAATACTTTAGCAGTAGAAAATTGCTAGAAGTAACGATATCATTTGGCGTTAAGGGCATTGAAAAACATATTTATTGTTTAAATTAATCAGAAACCCAAAATCTACAATACTCATCTCCTCTGCATGTTGTATCCTTCCAGATTGGAGATGGGTGAAAGAGTCAAGAATAATATAGCTGTATGTTTAGTCATATACTTCAGTAAATAAGAAAATTAGGTTGATTTAGCTGTGCAGTCGACCAGTATGGATGATTTAGTATCCCCCTAAAATGCATGTTTGACCTCAATGGCAAATGCAGGGAATTTTAGTGCAATATCATGTGAATAACATACTGGAATTTTATATTTTTACACCTTCACATTTTGGAATAAATTTAATATTCACCTTACTTTTAATTATTCTTTGTACATTTCTTTCACGGCTAAGAGTTTGTTACAGTTCTCAAGATACACAATTTAGTTTTCCTTAAAAAATATCAATTAAAAGCATTATTTCAAATATTGATTTCTTCTTCAGCATTTTAGCTTTAATGTATTTTGCAGAATATCAACAAGGAATACAAATGCTTCTTTTCGGTAGAACTTTTTCTAGAATTGTAAACTTAAAACTATTGATATTAGATGTTAGCCATTAACAGGTTTTTAAAAAATCCAATTATCTTTTTCGAGAGCAGTTCTTTTCTATAAGAATTTTCTAGAACAAGTACTAGAAATCAATTGATACAATTATTTAGCGTGAACATTTCGAGGACCTGAAAATTGTTCTAAGATTTCTGTTCAATCTTAAAGTTGCTCCATTTAAAGTTTTAATATTTTCCTAATTTTTGTGGAGTCTCAGGGTCCACTGAATATACATATTTTACCTCCGGAACACTTTTTGGAAGCAGGGGCAATTTGAGCCCGTGCATATAATTGAATCCAACGAAATAAAGTTCTTCTATTGCACCATTTCCATAGATGTGATGACGTACAATATGCAGTTCTTCATGCTTTGAAAGTTTCGTCACATTAACAAATCTTAGTAATTGTTGATGTTCACTTGAAGAAAAATTCCCAGAACTTATTTTGTTTTGTAAAGTCGTCATGTTTATGCAGAACATTTCGCAGTGTTCATGTAATTTTATAACATTTCGCAGTGCACGACAGCTTATTGGCCTATGAATTATCATCCAAAACCAAGAGGAAAGCTTCTCCGATAAATCTAACAATTATATTAATTCGGAGTACGCTTTTGGTGGAAGACGCAACTCAGGAACTATAAATATTCGTTTAAGTTTTAAACTATAATATAGAAACTGAAATTTATTTTTAAAAATTCTTCTCCACGATAATCGAACTATTACTGGAGAAGAAAGGAAAATCCTTCTACGGATTTCATGTTAGTGTATTGTATGATGAGTAGACGGTTGATGCCAACAAAACTCTCACTTAGTATAACAAAGTGGAAAGTAATGTATTGTGAAGTACTTAAGCAGTGTCAGTAGTTAAAATAATGAAACTATTCAAAAATTTTAATGTAATTTGTGTTGACAAATGGAAATAAATTCAGTCGCCATGTTTGGATAAGAATGCACAGGTTTGCATGATAGTTATACTTAAGCAATGCAATGAAATGCATGACTTCAAAAGTAAACCTATTCACCTGAGAATAAATAACCATGGGAACATAACTTTCGTAGTCGATCAGCAAAGAATTTTGCGAAAACCTAGGTCAAACAAGTAATTTGACAGTACCTTGTGTATACATTCTCAGTCTTGTGGCAAGGTCAAAAATTAGTATATGAGAACAACCAGTCAATACTCGTCTCTTTTCTTTACCATCAATTATACTCCAGGCTACTCATAACGAAATTATTCTGCCACTTCGTATTGTGCCAAGCCGAGCGTAGTCTGAGGAGACTGATTGACTAGAACATATCTTCGATTCATCTATCTCCTGTTATTCAAGGTAGGATTACGGGAAAATATTCGAAGTTGTTTTGCTTGCGCGCCTAACATAGGCTATTCGAACTTAGGCTAGTTTCATTAGAACGAACCACAATTCAGATATAATTTTCATTCAAGATCAATATTATGTTGATCCGTTGTCATGGAGCGTCTTAAAGAGGAGGTCCTCATACGCCGCTTCCTACATCGTCCATTTATTAATCCAGCACTGATATATTATATTATTTATGGAATCAATTTCAATTTGCAAACACTTTAACTTTTAAAGTATAGGCAGTGATAAAATCTTTCACGTTTTTCATTAAAATACTATACGATACAATAGTTTAAGTGAAGTAATTCTAAAATGACCGGTTCTGATTTTCTTCTCTCAGAAGTTACAATGTATTATTATATGTTATGAGTTAACGTTAATTTACAGATGGCAGGATTGTTTGTAGTTCAGTCACTACTGGTTTCTATCATTAACTACATCAAATGTAACAGAAATTATATTTCAGTTTCTCACCAAATGTTTTTCTATTAGAAAAATGCAATGCTACAAAGCTTAGTTATTATTATTTTGTGAGCTCTTCAATCATACTGACTTTGTCTATGACAATGAACTGAAACTGGAAAATAAATTTCATAACAGTTTCATTGGCATTTTAAAAAAAAACACACTTTTTTCGGACAAATACTAAGTTTAATTGGCATGGTGTTTAGCCTCAATCAAAACATAAATAATTCATTACTAGATCTTTCACAAGGTTAGCCATGATGTTTGCTTACATTTGCTATTTTAAATTAATATTGTACGTTGTACCAAGAATATCATAATCAATATTAATTGTTGAAGCTCATTTGTAAACTACGAGCGTCCATGATTTCCACTTTTAAGATATAGCAATCCTATTTTAAAAGAGAAAATAAATTTAACATGATACTTATCGTTTCCTGGCGTCTTCTTTCTTCGTACTATTTTTAAACAAAGGTACATTATAACCTAGATACGTTATTGAATTATAAGAATAGTTACGTCATATACGTATTGTTGTGTTATAAAATACATTATTCTGTAACTTTAATTAGTTTATTTTCGAGGGAATACTGTAGTAATTTGCTGGAGTTTTCCTAATTAACAGTGTTGAATTCAGACACTTTCACCCGGGGAGTAATTTGTGTTCAATGAATGGAATTTGTTTTCAAGAAAAATATTGTTTTATTTACACTTGTATATCTAAGGGGGTAACAACGAACTACTGATTTTGTTCCCTGTTTAATACATCAAATCAATTTTCGTGCAAAAGTACACAAAGAATTGGAAGTACTTCTATTGCACAACACGCAAATTAGTTGTGAATTACCGGCCAAATGGTGTAGAAATGCTAGATTTTAGATTTAATCGTGGAATGTTACCTAAGTGGTTTGCCCAGCAAGGTAGTAGCTACTACTTAAATAGTCTCCGATCAGCCATGACATCCATACTGTAAACATAGATGGCGGAGAGACTTTGTAAGAATGTGAAACGTTCCAGGAGACAAAAGATTCTGACCAACAGATATCACAAAAATCTTGAAATCTTGTCCAAACTTGGCAACAGTCGATCGCTGCAATTAAAGAAGAGTTTCAGGTAATAACACATACATCCGCTTTTGTTAGAACACTCCGAAGGGAGGCCCACTACCTAAGATATTCAGGCAGTGTAGTTGTATTCCCATATCAGGAACACTAATTTAGCTCGGAGGCTCGAGTGTACCTTGAACCATCGTAACTGGTCTCTGCAGCAGAGGAAAATAAGTACTGGGGATTAGCTAATCGAGATTCACACTGTTTCGATCTAGACGGATGTGTATAGGAGTGGCGACTACCCACGGAAAGTACCTACAGACATCGTCTTGCTGGCTTTATGTTATGAGCTAGTTTACGTACCACGGTATGGGATAACTGATAGTTGTGTCTTGCAGCATGGACGCCGCGTGGTACGGTAAAAATCTAGACACTTCAATGTTCCCAATGTGACAATTTTATAGAATTGACTTCTGTTACTTCCAAAATTTAATGAAACAAATAAAGAAAAAAATAATATCCAATAAACCAAAATATATTGACAGCTCCGGATTTATCACTAGGCCCAGTAGGCAGTAAATTTCACGGGGTAGCACTTTGAAAGGAAGAATTAAAAAGAAAACTATTTTAAACTCCAGATGAAAAGAATATTTACCCATATATATTAAACATCATGTGTTGCGCTAAACAGCAACACTTTTGACCAGGGTGACCCCTCGATTTTTTTTTGTCAAGTGAACACCATCATCCACGTCAATAGTTTAGCATTAACATGCTTAGAAACTTGGGTGCAAGAAGTTACTGGAAACACAGTGGGCAAAAGGTTCACATAGTGTGAAGCAAAATATCAGTCATTAGTTATTATGATTTCTTTCTTATCAAGATAAATGAATTATGTAATAAATCAAAACACGGAGTACAGTATCCAAATTTGTCATCCGAAGGCACAATGAGTTCCACAGGGCCAATATACTCGACCTGTGAACAACATTCGTTAAAGCAAGATGATTTAAAAGACCTTGTTTGGAATTTAAAAGTGTACAAATACAGACGGAAATGTTGACAATGGAATGCACTAATTCTTACTGATCACTGTTGGGTACTCAAGAGTGATGTTCTAAATATCACGGACGGTAGGAAATCCACACCTTCACATTCTAGATACGTTCACTTCTCTCATGATGTTTGTATTTTGCTCTTATCTTTGCATTTTGACATAATATAGGCGGAATACAAAATGTGCGTAGTGGGGAAACTAGTTGTCTCTCTGGCTTCAGCATGCACAGCTATATTCTGATCAGAAATAACCCTCGTGTGCCAAACGAAATATTAAACTTATTTCCCTCTGAAATTGTGATTTTGGTGCAATAATTCTTTGATCTGTGATCATTTCATGGAGTGGTTAAACTCCCAACTATAAGTTCTTGAAACGTTTGTATCATTGTAATACATGCAGAAACATTCATAGATTCAAGCAATTGGATGTAAGTTGTGTTAAAACTTAGGTAAAGGGGTTCGATTAGCTTGACATCCTTCCATCCGAATGTACGAAGTAAACACGTAGGTTTACCACCTGTCCCGTATAATACGGGATGTGTTATGTATTTTGGGTAAAATTTACGCATTCCTTATTATTAGCTGTTGTCCCGTATAATCAATATTAAATTCAGAAACATATCGATAATTTTAACAAATAAATAGGGATGGTCCCTTTTCCAGTTGTTTACTATGCAGACAAGCGAGCAGATTCTGTTCACATCCCCAGGTCCTAAAATGAGTCCTGGGGATGTAGATATAATACTCAAGCCTTGTGTTTGCTCTAGTTGATAACACACTGCCTAATAATGACTGTCAATTCAATACTTTTCGGCCACTTTTCCCAGAACGACCACACGAATAATCGAAATCAACACCGTTTGTTGTGTTTATTCAAGACCAAAACGGTGGTCTCCCAGACACTTAAAAGTGTTGAATTAACAAAGTCATTTTTCGAAGTGGCGAAAGTAAGTTCTCCTGGGAGATGAACTAAAATTTGCGTGTATTTGGAAATGAGATGGCGAGAAGATATAGAGTCAAAGCAGGGCGAGATAACAGTACAATCGAGGAGACTTCATACCAGACTGCATGATTCATGCGATGTTGTAAAAATAATGAAATTAGGATGACTAAGATGGGTATACCATGTAGTTAGAAAGGAAGATTTTTCATTGCGGTTGGTAACCTGGAGTGAGAGTCGCCATTGTTAACACCGAGTCGTCATTGGGTGAATAATATTAGGTGAATTTGAGAATTAGATATGACGAAAAAAAGATTCGATCTAGCCTAGGAATATATATTAAGATTTCATACTAACATTTATGACTTGTGGAAAATTAAAAACATCTATTTTACGTATGTACAGAGTATTTTGAAATTTACATACCGGTGAAACAGCACCAAGAACGGAACGAACGAGATATTTATGTGATGAAGCGATCAGTTTTGGTCTACCTTGGTGAAGTGAGAGAATTTTCAAACGAAGTATTTGCAACGAAGATCCGTTAACAGATGGAGAAACAAACCAAACAACTATAAGCGTTCTAATTTTTTAACAGATAAGTAACCAGTACATCTATGTTTTAGGGAGTATTGTTTTCGAAACGTTGTTAACAAACTAACCTACCAGTAAAGTGTGGATATCCGCAACTAACGTATACTAACTTTAGCAAGTGATGCATGTGTACCTTACTTAAACTAGTGTAAACATTCTCATCAACTAACTAGGACCTTTGATCAAGATTCTATTTAACCTAACAGTAGGCAAGTCTACTAACTTATTATGGTCGTAATTAATCTTTAATGGGTAACAAGTGTGGTTAGAAACCTTATTCAGCTTCTATATTACTTTAAAAACTAAATTTTGATAACCCAAACTAACCCTACATGAACGAACGTTTATAGAAAAAGAATTATGTTATAATCATTTAGCACTAAGCATGTTTATTTGCTAAACAATAATTATCAGTTTATTTTCTGCTAGCTAGTTGCTTTTTATTTATGATATTAAAATTCGGTTCTGCAAGTTAATCAAAAGTGTAACTCGAATCGATGAAACTTTCGATACACCTCTGAACTGGTATTCTTTCCAACCGGAGGTTTGATTCTTCTAGTAATAGGGGTCGAGTGCCAAGAAAGCAAAATGAGTTAATTGTCTTTTATTAAAAATACTAATTCAAGTTATTTCCAACTATGATTTTGTTTCTGAAAGTTACTCTCCTTTATTTTAGTAGGTTGTTGTAAACAAGTTCTTTAATAACATGGATTTATACGATTTATACTAAAAGTGATGTGCACTGATGTTTCATTGATCGAAAACTATATAACTTTATGTATACAGACGTTTTAGCGGGAAAATTTATGATTAAAGACACAGATGATTTTCAAATATAGAGCAAAATTTTAAATTTAAGGGATAACATAGTTGATGAAATTAGGATGACTAAGATGGGTATACCATGTAGTTAGAAAGGAAGATTTTTCATTGCGGTTGGTAACCTGGAGTGAGAGTCGCCATTGTTAACACCGAGTCGTCATTGGGTGAATAATATTAGGTGAATTTGAGAATTAGATATGACGAAAAAAAGATTCGATCTAGCCTAGGATGGAATCTAACGGCGAACTCTTGTTACTGCGCTGAAGAACTTGTTTGTTCCGTGGCCCGTAGAGTTTGTTAACAGCTGATCTGTAGGTCCGCGCACTATTCGCACATCTCGAAAAGTTACATAAAAATTAAACCAGCAATGCCTATACAATAACCATCTGATGACAATATACCGCAATCGTGGAAACACCGCTATCTTAAGGCAATCATCTCTCTCCATACAACTTACCCTCTATCAACGGACCCTGTAAGCATCACGACTACTAGCTGAGCACATTTTTCGTCACCCAGATATGTTGGACTATATAGCACTATCCTCATTAGTACACTAATCTCAACTTACTAGCAGGATACGTCACGTTTACATAAGTCCAAAAACACTCTCAAATAAAATATAAACTTACATTAGTTTTACTGGGCTTAACGAAAGTGTTGAGATCCAAGTGGTCTCTAGCAGTCACTACAATCTCTATCTTCTAAAATGGCATTATTATAAAATAAAATCGCATTAATTTCTAAAGTGTTTCTCCCGGTAATGAAATAAAAGTAGTAATATACGATAATAAGCATCTATTTACAACAATTACATTTTTAACCAAATACTGTAATCTTGGTAAGCCCCTTCCCCATGAAGGGTGTAGTACCACTTTGAACACTACAACAGTCATAGTGGCACTCAAAAAATTGCTTTTGACTTTGCTATCCTAGAAGCGGTTTTGACTTGGACTAAACAATAAACTCTTTGTCAGTCAAGCAGTATATCAGAGTGGAATATATCTAAACTACCCTTTCAATGCGTGTTGGATTTGACTACTCACTGACTTCAAAGAAAAAAAGGCATGTTCAAAATACTCTATTTTATTTTGTCTACCTGAAACCAGCGCCTCTGCTGGAGTATTAAGGAGTATTAAATTATCTACCATTTTAAAAAAGATTATCAAAATTATTGGTGCTGAGAGATCAGAGATATCGCACATTTTATAAAAGCTCAAGCCGCTTTTTTAAATGGCCGCTATTTTGAAACCGCCATATCCTGACAAATCTACGAACACATTAAAAGTAGTCCCTTGCTTTCTTCACGAAGGAGCATACGGAATACCCTATGGTCCCTGACTGTAAAGCATCATTTAATATGATACGAGGGCGCTTTGGTTTTGTTCATAAAACCATTACTTGTCTTTTATATTTACGCCTTGTTTCACGTGGCGACGGTAAGACCCTTACGGCCTTTTCTACCACCTTTGTTGCATGTCACTAGTGCTGACAGCAACGAAACGAAAACTCAAAAGTTTGCAAATTGAGAAAGAAAAACAAGAATCGAAAAGGTGCTGGACTGAGTCGAGTTGTGTAGCATATTTATTTATTAATTATCTTCCGTACTTCTTAGGAAATTGCATGATAAATTAGCCTCTAGACTGGTTAAAGGCCAGTACTTATCAAAATCCAAGTAACAGAAATTAACATCTATAATTCAAATTACGCCAGTAGCACACCGATACCGGCCGATATCAATAATATATGATTTGTGATTTATATCAACTAAAAATGTATGTTTAAAGCAATTAAAAATACTAAAACAAAAACAAATTTTACATTAACATATCAGTAATAAATTTGAAATTATTATAATCCTAATGGTCAATTCAAGTTGCAATTATTTAAAGAAAACCCTGTTTTGCGCTGTGTTAATATGCTTCGATGTCGCGCACTGAACCCAGATAGAGGTTAGGGATTTTTTTTAAAAGAAATAAATAGTAAAGTAATTCTTTACTTTACAGCTCAGTCAGATAGCAGATAGCTTTATAATTGAGAAGTGGTTTCAAGTTTATCAAATAAAAACTAACAAATACTTTCGTTTTTAGAGACGAAATATTTTAGGCCTGAAGAATGTAAATTGCTTAAAAATCCCGAGTGGTTTTGAGATTAACACTTCCAGTGAAATTGTACATTATTTGAATATTCTGAAAACCAGCTTGCAAGGTAAAGATTCTTTATTTTCACTCATGAAGTCATCTCTTTTAGCAAAAGTGAAATTATTTTTATTTAAGAACTTAGTGTCAAGCTAACTTGAACATTCTCAACCATTCAGCAGCACTATAAACAGGGCTCGAAATTAACAGTGGTCCACTAGCCGACGACCAGTAAAAATTTCCAACGGACAGTAACTAACAAGTGCCAGTGGTCCTTCCTGTACGTCAATGCTTTCTAAAGTTCCAATGTAGTAATAAACATGCCTGTAGGCTGTATTTGACGTTTTATCGAAGTGCTTTCTGTCTATTTTCGAAATCAAAAAGTAAAAAGTCATGAAATCGCTTAATCTTAGGACAAAAAGTAAAAAAATCATGAAATCGCAGAATCTTATGATCTAAAATATCAGCTGATCAACACTTTTAATACAAATTCCGTAGACAGTAAACATAACTGGTATGCTACACGGATATGCGGTCTTACCACTGAGTTCATATTGTGTAATTGCTCGAATATTTCTCCCTACGGTCCCGAAGCTTTCAGTAGATTCTCCCGAAGATATTATTTAGTGTAATAAAAATAAAGTGTGATAATTCAGACATCAGGCATTCCTATTTGTTAGGCATGAGCTTGTATGCTTTGACATAGAATTTTTACAGGGCTATAATTATTCTTTTGTGTCTTATATAGGCCTGTAGCCTGAATGAATATAATAAAGTCGACTAAAAAATACGCTGATTATAATTATTTACTGATCTGAAAAAGAGCCAATAAGATTTTTGAAGGACCAGTGAAGAAGGAAAAAAAATCATTGGGTGTATGGGCCAGTGCTACCAAAAGTTAATTTCTAGCCGTGACTGTATGTATAGGGCATCCTTGTTAATCTTTCGTTAGCGTTGCTAGTAGATATAATTATGGTTAAAAGATCTACATTACATCAAATGTCAACCTGTTCATTTGGTCTTGCTCCCTATACCGATTTTCGAATTACAGGAAGTTTCCGAATTTTTGCCTCACAGGAAATCTAAAAGGAAATCTCTCTTAAATTCGTTTTATTGTTAAAAGTTGAAATGTACAACCTTAAAAACGATGATAAATTTGTAACCATCCGTTATAGTTTTAAAACGGTAATAGTTATACAGAAAGAAAAATATACGATCTCTTATTTTGTACTGCTGTAAAATCTCTATAGGAGCCACCGTTTATGACTTAAACGTTTAAAAAAAAATTCTCGCAATCTTTTCAAAAGTGGCGGTTAGTTTCCGGGTTTTAAACTGTGTAATGTAAACCATTTCCGTATAGAGTAACCACAATATCACTTTTATTGTATTTTTTTTAGGTCAGGAGTATTTTTTGAGTATATTCCGTGGACTAAAACGAGTAAATAAAAATATTTAGAATTCTGATATTAACATGTCGCGGCTCTCCGGTGTCCACCATCGCCTGGATAAAGAAGAAAATGACACCACCCACAATACTCTATTATCGAATTGCACACCAGATGTCATAAGGAAACCCACTAGAAGAATAAAAACCAATTTTCAAAAATTAAACCAAAATTTCCCCCCCTCCTCTCCCCCCTATGTTCGCATCGTTATGTTAGCGATTAATACCTCGCTTTATTTTATGGAATCTTTGTCCTCTTTTGTTGTTCTCCTACAATAACAGCCGAAGATACAATCATATTTTAAAAAGTCGGCAATGACTAATAAATATTACCGTCCCCAAAGGGCTACGCCTCATAGAAAAAAAACTGCCCACGCCTCAAAAAGTCTACCCTTATGATTTACACTTGTTTAGACATATACTAACATGATCTGAAGAGAACAGCCGTCAGACATGACTTTCCTACGGATCTTATGGACAGGGACTGTATTATAACTCATTAAATGTGAATTGTCTAATATAAGTGGGATAATGGTTAATCAATTGTTCTCGTCCATTGAGGGCTATTCATTGCATAGAAGAGGTGGAAGCCTCCCATATTTCTTTTGCATTACAATGAAACATGTGAAGCAGTGGCGTAACTGACTTTGCGACTCCCTGCAACTTTCATTTGGCTCGTACGCCCCTCACTCAGACACATAGGGGTTGATTGGTGGCTTTTAGGTCCATGATGTGAAGATATTATTGAGAACGAATACAATGAGGGATTCCCTCAGAATTTTCCGCTAGGGGGCAGTAAGTATAGTTTTGCGGGATTCAGTCGATTGTAACCTTAAAAGATGAACGGGGTGTTCGAGAATTTGATGGTGCAACACCCCATTAGGTGAGGATCTATCCGAATTCCTGCTACATATCTAGTTCGTTTCTAATAAAGCGAAGTGCTTGTAATAAATTTTGATAAATTTGCTGTTTAATTTCAACCTTAAAATGAATATTAGAAACCAATATCAAGCGCGCTTGGGTAGATCTGTTTGTTTTGCTTAAGGTTATGATTTCAGCCACATTACAAAAGAGCTATGACATATTGCTTTAGGATTGTAAACAGAAACTGAGTAGAAAATGGCTGCAAGCGAGTGATTGGCCTAATTATGCAGATCAGTGTTGGATTAAGCTATTTGGGACCATGGGCTATTGGCTTCGTCCCCGCTCTAAAGACTATGTTAAAAACCCTTTTACATATTGTAATAAAAAATTATTTTCATTTGGCTGGGACGCCGAGCGAGTGGGAGCGCAGAGTGGTAGTCCTTTTAAACCCCTCCAGCCTTAATTCGGCTCTGATTCAGGTGCATCTATATTGGGAATGGAACACAAATTATTTAAGCAATACAGAGACAATCTTGTTATTCATTAGGCACATTTTGCATTCCTTATTTTGTTTATTTTAAAGGTTTCTATCCAATCTACAATTGTTATTCTATTTTCTTGGTATAAATTAAAAGAATAAAATTGAAGGAACAATTACCTTGTGAAGAAAAAACAATTCTTATCGGTTACTAATTATAGTAGAAATCTAAGTCACTGATATTTCATGAAATATAAAAAGTTCACTCAAACCAAAATTTCGTAGGTTTATTAATTACTTCCACACTAAACAAGATAACACCAACGTCAAGGTAATTTCTAGTACTTCATTGTTGATCTCGTATTTTTGAAAGAAGAATCTTTTACAACAATACTATTGTGAAACGATATTTAAAAGCATTACAAAATAATTTCTTCTCTAAGCTTTCCACACACAGAGAATGTTCCACAGTGACTGACTACGAAAATGTAGGTATTCATAACTTGAAATCAATACAAGACAAACAAAATCTTGAACAATAAATGTGTTGCTTATAACAGGAAACCCGGGCCAAACGAATAAGATAAAACACCTTATTTTATTTCTGAAAAAAGTATTTTTTAAGCTTTGAAATGAATATTGGCATGAATCACTCCATCAGACATTACCATTTTAAAAACATAAAACATCAAGATAATTCAGTCTTTTAGTACTGGTATAATTTTGAAATGACTGGCATTTCTTTCACCTTGCCCAGATAAATCACCGGCAACCTATAAGGCTTACTGTTTTCCCTCGCCCACCCTACTTCTATCTTTCTTACTTTGATGAAAAATATTCTCATTAAAAATAATTTGTGTCTACGACATGATTATTACTACCTGCAAAATATTTTTTTTTACACTATCAACGTCAACTAGCTTTTTTTTAGACATTGCGAATGAATGTGTCCTAGTTGTGTTCCCATTCGTTAACGCTGTAGATCACCCCCGCCATCTTGGTACGCACCTTCCATTGATTTACACGGGAATTGTTTTACTCATTTTATGCCTCTCGGATGTAGAATATTTAAGTTCTGCTTTCACAAAATTTGTTTTGGCAGTTATTTTGACTCTTGTATAGTTTTGGTTTGTGAAGTTTCTCCAAATATATGAGTATAATGCATTATTAATTGTTTGCTATATAAATCACAATATGTTAACGGGAAATTATACTGTTCCTGTATAAAATATTGCATTTCTATAAAGTAGCATGAGTAAAAGAGAACATGACGATAAACTGGGTGAAAACAGAAGTTAAAACTATACTCCTGAAAAGTATAAGACGAGTAAAACAATTCCCATGTTAATCAATGGAAAGTGCATGCAAAGATGGCGGGGGTGATCTGCAGCCGAAATAGGACCCTACACCAGCGTAAGATGTTCATTCTTCGTGCTCTCATGCTTTGCATTCATCACATTGAAACCAACCAAATTTCATTAGGAGGTTCTCAATATTTGCCAGCGCATATGAAGCAGTAATACTAATATATTATTTTTGTCGTTGGGCAATTTTATCTGCGTTCCTTCATTAACCCTCCTAATACCATGGGGTCCTATATGACCCCAAGCTAAGTTTAACATTTTATATCACGCGTATAGTATTACGCAAAAATTTGAAAAAAATTGAATTTTCATGTTTTGTTAAGAACTCTATTTTGGTATATTGTGATTTTTTTTGTGTATATGCGTGCGCAAATTTTAGTACTTCCTGCACTGAGTACCATCGGGGTCACATGGGACCCCAACAGTTATTAATAACTTTAGTGATTTTCCAATAGATGCCTCTAATTCCTCAAAGTGAATTTAGGCGCAAGTCGCTTTTCAATTGATTTCTCGAATGTTTTGTAAGCACCATGGCATCACAAAAACTATCTAGCGAAGACATAGAAAATTTTGAATAAAGAAGTCCTTGATTCTGACTCTTCGGCAGAAGATCTTGCAAGTGATGCTTTGCCTAGTGATGACGGTGAAATAGATGAAATTGTGGACTATAATGAAACAGACGAATATGATTCTGATTCACATCTAGATTCCGAAGATGTATGTATACTTGAAAGAAGCAATGATGATGCCTTAGCATCTGCAACTTACAAGTAAGTACATTCTATTGGACTTTTACTTTTGTCACATTTTTATTGTTATCAGTCATTGGTTTTATTACTTTATGCAAATGGTGAATCACGCGTTCGATATACTATCATGTAGTAGGACTGTAGAATTGAAAGTAATGAACAATAGCATGAAAACTGTGCTTTTTCTTCTTCTTGGAATCGTAGTCCTGTAATAATTATTGTATTTTTATCCTGATTTATTAGTTTTCGGTTGTGTAACACAAATTTCTGTATTGTTCCTACATTTGAGAATGATTGTTCTTATCATTATTTCCTCTGTCTAATCCTTATCCAATGTTGTGTTCCCGAATAATCCATTAAAATAGTTCCGAATGAGCACGATCAACTACGATAATAAAAATATGTCAGTCCTTATTTTGATTTTGATCCTTGTTTGTGTTGATCATCTTATGTTATTGCAAAATTATTATTCATTTTTCCCTTTCTATTACCTTATGCATATCTGTATTTTCTTTACAGTTCGAAGAATGGACAAGAAACATACAATAGTAGTCCACTCAGGTCTTCTCAGGGTAGGACTCCATCCCGCAATATTATCAAGACTGCAACAGGTCCAACACGGCGCAGCATCAGAAATGTGGATACTGTTCAATCTGCTTTCGAACTTTTTATGAAACCAAATATTCTTGAAACTATTTTGAAATTGACAAACAAGGAAGGCACTATTACATATGGAGAAAAATGGGTGAATATTGATATGGGTGAACTTCAATGTTTCATAGGACTTCTTATACTGGCGGGAGTGTACAAAGCACACAATGAAGGTATTACACATTTGTGGAATAAAGAAGATGGCCGACCTATTTTGAACAAATCAATGTCGAGAAATAGATTTAGAGAGTTATCTCGATGCCTCCGATTCGATGATGCTGAACAACGACGCAAAAATCGTAGTCCTGACAAATTATCTCCTATTGACGTTTTCCGTTACCTCCTAGAGACGTTTTCGATGCATGGGTAAGTACGTTACAGGATGCTATGTAGCGGGTGGTAACATTACTATTGATGAATAGTTAGTGTCATTTCGAGGGCGTTGTCCTTTTCGTCAATACCTTCCATCAAAACCGGGAAAATATGGGTTTAAATTTTGGGCAGCGTGAGATAGTGAAACATCCTATGCCCTGAATCTTCAAGTGTACAAGGGAAAGGAGCCTAACCAGCAAAGAGAAACAAACAAAGGTGAGCGGGTAGTACTAGATATGGTCAAAGGACTTGAGGGAAGTGGGAGAAATGTTACCACTGATAATTTTTTTACAAGTTTGCATCTTGCCAGAGAGCTTGAAAAAAGAAAATTAACCCTACTAGGAACAATAAGAAAGAATCGTACTGAACTACCGCTTGAATTCACACAGTCCAACGGGAGAAATGTGAATTCATCTTTGTTTGGATTTCAGGATTCAGTGACTATTGTTTCTTATTGTCCAAAGAAGGGTAAAGTAGTAACTCTTCTAAGCAGCATGCACTTCTCTAATGATGTTGACGAAACAAAAGATGCAAAACCGCAAATTATATTATATTACAACGCGACAAAATCAGGCGTGGATACAATGGATAAAGTAGTCAGAAAATACACTACAAAAAGAATGACAAGAAGATGGCCAATGGTAATTTTCTACAATATGCTAGACATCAGTGCCCTCAACGCTTTCATCATTTGGCTTTCACTCAATCCTGAATGGAATAACAAAAATAATTACAGAAGGAGAATATTTCTCCTTGAACTAGGAAAGTCTCTAACTACACAAAACCGACTTCGGCATGCAGAAATCCCGAGTATATCCTCAGAAACAAATAAAGGACGAAAGCATGGTCGTTGTTATCTCTGTGAGCGGTCTGTGGACAGAAAGCATCAAGTCATGTGCAAGAAATGCAACACACATGTGTGTAAGCAACACTCAGTGATTGTTTGTGTCAAATGTGATTGGGACAAAAAATTAAAGTATGACTTTGCGCAAGGTTTTTGTGAGCGTCTATTTACGTTATTTGCAGATCAAAATTTAGTGAACAAAGGAACTTCACTTCGCATGTAAAAATATATTTACAGAACTGTTTAGAATTAAATTCTTTGTCTAAAATACGGTATTAGAATGGAAATTTAACTATACTAAAAGTTATTAAACAAATTTTTATTTCATTATGTGCAGAACTGTACTTTTTCTATATATAATTGCACGTATATTACAAAATTATAAACACGTTAGTCATATTATCTGAGTAGAAAAGCTAAGTTTATCACAGAATGTATAAATAAACACAATAGTTGTAAAAGTGAGCACCATTAAATGTTTTTTTTTATAAAAATGCAGTTTTTTTCAATAAATAAAATGGGGTCACCAGTGACCCCAACGGTATTCAGTGTAAATAAAAAATTCCGGTAGTAGGAGGGTTAAAATATAAAAAATAGCTTTTATTTTTTGGTCTTTTTACGTTTTTTCTGGAAACTTTTCCTTTCCTGAGCTTCTTTGATTGGGTCAAAATAGGAACCTCTGATTGTTTATATAGTTTGTATTAACGAATTAATGACCTCGGTGCTATAATTGGCCTGATCTCAAAAAGATAAATGATATGTTTAGTAGATACATTGAGAATGCAATGAGAACTATGTTGTAAGGAGTTAGCCAACCTAGGTTAGGTTAGGCTAGATTAATGTTCAGTGGTATAGCGTATTCGTTTATAACTCAACATGTGAATATTGATAGCTGGCAAAGTAGGCATGAGTTAAACTTTAGTTTAGGTCAGTTTATGAGATACTTTTTTTTAGGTTAGATTGAGTTAGGTTAGTTCACATTAGGCCTTGCACTATGAGCGGCAACTGAAGTAAAGCGTTAATCTTATGGCTTTAAAGACGAGATATAGTACACTGTATTAGGAAATGGTTTACAATTAATCTAAAACTATATATTTATGAATTTCGCTGGTTCTTGAATGCTCTTCAAGTTCGATGTATGCTGAGAAATTTCTTCTTTTCGCGTTTGACTTTTGTTTTGCAATATATATTAACTACTATTTTGTACGTTTCGGGAACAGAGATATCATTTCAAATGTATTAAAAACTAAGATCAAAGATATAATTGAAGATATTTTTCTCGATGAATAGCTGTTTAGATATTTATGTTTGTAAATCATTTATGTCAATGTTCTCATTTAGCTTTATGTATGTTCAAGTTGGTTATTACGAGAGTGTGACGAAATGGACCATGGAGGGTCTTTGTAGAGGGTTGTTGTTGTTGTTGTCGCGAATTTTGGTTCATGATAATATAATAAACTCATCAATCGTTAAATTGAACGAGTTTTTGTCTAACATAGCATAAGGTTTCATAGAGTGAATTTATTACTCTAGATCAGACTTCATTGTATGCCAAGTTCTGTCCCATCTCACTGTAGCTAAAAGGTAAAGAGGGCATCTTGGTCTTCATCATCTTCGCGTGCTTAAAAGTTCAATCGTCAAGGACCTGTAAAACCCTGAGATAAGAAAGATAGAGACGCGCATCTGCAACGTCTGCACAATTTGTATATTTAGAGACGCACATCGAAAGCGTCAGCACAATTCTTATATGATAAGAGGCGTTGACTATTACAATGTGAACCGTCTTAAGTTGCTTGCAAATGTGACGGCAAAGATAGAATTTCTACTGCTGCAGAACTGGATTCTGTGAAAGATGTTGCAGAAGTGGAGGATTTTACAGAGGAAAAAGGTAATGGATATCTTCCTTGTTCTCTAAGTACAATCACTGGATGTTGTATGTTTTTAGATGTACCACCAGGCACCGTGGGCCGCGGGGGCTTAATGGTAAGGCGCTTACCTCTGGTTCTTGGGATCGTCAGTTCGATCACCGCTTTCGCCATATGGGTTTTGTGGTGGACAAACACCGTGTGTGGGTTTTTTCTCCGGATTCTCCCATTTCCTCCCACTTTCGTCATTCCACTAATTCATCCCATCATTATCCATACGTCCTGAGCCAAAGTTGTCTAACGGGCATACATTCAATTCAGTTCAATTCAACCAGGCGTCATTGAGGGATCAAAAGCTATTTAAGTAAATCCAACTTTTTCATTGGTATACTTACTAATTCAGTAGTGGCATTTAGTAATAATATTCATACTGTTACCAGGTTAAATGCTAGAATGTCGTTGGGAATGTGACTAATATTTTAGGCAAATCCTTAGGCAGCTTTTATAGTGCGGAGAAATAGTGGAGCTGCGAACAGAGCGGCGAACAGAACTGCGAATAGAGCGGCGAGGGAAGCTTCTGTTATTGTAGAGGAGAGATGAAAACTCCTCAAATCAAAAGGATCGGATTGGACCATTAAGAGTACTGTATTTCGTAAATAATTACCATACACCCCTTATTGGGGATTATTATTAATATTAATCTTTTTTCTCAGACTAAAAATCTCGTATATGATCCACTTTTCTCACTGCGAACATGAACATCCTGACTGAGGTTTTTCCAGTATTTTCCTCAGTCACACCAAGCAAATGTCAGGTACCTTTAATATAGGGCCTGGCCGACACCTTCCTGACTCCTTTCCCCCTACCTTATACCGGGCTGAGCCTTAGATACGTAAAGGCCATAAATTTCAAACATTCATTGTGAAAATTTTTCAACTCTGTATCTCAGAGGCTTTGAAACTTTTAACCTCTCTTACCACTAAACAGAAATTTATACTTTCGCTGTACCACTAAGTAATATTACGGAATATTTAATGCTAATATTTGAAATTATGTAATTAGATTGCCGGCAACACTTATACCTATGAGGCAGAATATTTAGAAGAGTCTTGTAATCAAAATGTCTCAGCATAAATCATTGGTGTCGACCAGCCTGAATGATGTTTTCTCTTATTTCCCTCGCTCATGCCAGACAAATGCTAATATTCTACCTCGAATAATACAGTGAGACAGAAATAAAAGAAAGAAAAAGTTAATGTATTCTGTTAAATAGCTAATAGTCCAGCAGAAATGATCAGGGGGAGGCGTAACTTGTAGTGTAAAGTTGTTTTTTTTTTTTTTGCTTTTATTCTTTGTGATGTTCTATTTCAGAATCCGATTGATGCCGCAATGGCACCTTTCAGCAATTTCCAGTATGCCGTCATATATGAGGTCACTGATACAGAACATTTTATTTGTGTATCTCTCGGATACACAAGTTCAAAACGTCAAGTAATTGTGACACACTGGCCGGAGTACCACAAGGTTCAAACCTCGGATCTTTATTATTTCTTTTAGTTATATTAATGATATACCTGACTGCATCGAGAACTCCCATATTCTCTTATTCGCGGATGACCTGAAATTATACGCTAGAATTGAATCAATTGAGGACAGTGCCAAACTACAAAAGGACTTGGATAATGTCAAAGAATGGTGCGACAGGAATAAATTTGTATTTAATACAAAAACGAGCAATGCCCTATCTTTTTCAAGGAAATAAAAGTACGTTGAGTATAACTACTCGATTGATGGAGTAAATCTATCGAAACCTGAAACGGTTAAAGATTTTTAAGTTGTTTTCGATCCAAAATTAAACTTCGGGTGCCACATTGAAATGATCACTAATATTGCTTACAGGAATCTTGGGTATATTTACCGTTTTAGCAAGGATCTCCGTCTCGACTCAACACTTCTAAAACTGTATTACTCTTACGTGAGATCTCAGCTAGAATACGCCTGTATTATATGGACTACGAACACTCAGAAATATGTTAAAGCAATAGAGAAAATCCAGTGCAAAATTTTGAAATTATTAATGTATAGAAAACCCACATTATATCCGGCATACATACAGCATCATACATGGAATTAGTGA